>OZ010690.1:17715489-17874538 GCA_963932265.1 Thymelicus lineola
GTTGTTCGAGAAAAACCGATCAGACTTGTAGTTTTCGGCCCTAACAGCCATTTTACACTACGAAGGAATTGCAAGTGTCTTTGTTGGTTCCCCATCGTTTGTACCCATTAGTACCCACTTGTTTTCCAAAGAACAGTATGTGCTCTTGTTTGTACCGCTGAAAATTTCGTTTGTACCCTCATTGTTGTGCGAGAAAAACTCATCAGACCTATAGTTTTCGACCCTAACAACCATTTTTCTCTATAAGAGTTTTCCATGAGTCTGTGTTGGTTTTCCATCGTTTGTACCCGGTGGTACTTACATGTATTGTGAAGAACAGAATGTGTACTTGTTTATACTTTTGAAAATTTCGTTTGTACCCCAATGTTTGTTCGAGAAAAACCGATCAGACTTGTAGTTTTCGGCCCTAACAGCCATTTTACACTACGAAGGAATTGCAAGTGTCTTTGTTGGTTCCCCATCGTTTGTACCCATTAGTACCCACTTGTTTTCCAAAGAACAGTATGTGCTCTTGTTTGTACCGCTGAAAATTTCGTTTGTACCCTCATTGTTGTGCGAGAAAAACTCATCAGACCTATAGTTTTCGACCCTAACAACCATTTTTCTCTATAAGAGTTTTCCATGAGTCTGTGTTGGTTTTCCATCGTTTGTACCCGGTGGTACTTACATGTATTGTGAAGAACAGAATGTGTACTTGTTTATACTTTTGAAAATTTCGTTTGTACCCCAATGTTTGTTCGAGAAAAACCGATCAGACTTGTAGTTTTCGGCCCTAACAGCCATTTTACACTATGAAGGAATTGCACGTGTCGTTGTTAGTTCCCATCGTTTGTACCCGTTAGTGCCCACTTGTTTTCCGAAGAACTATATGTGGTGTTGTTTGCACCGCTGAAAATTTCGTTTGTACCCTCATTGTTGTGCGAGAAAAACTCATCAGAACTATAGTTTTCGACACAAACAACCATTTTTCTCTATAAAAGATTTCCATGAGTCTGTGTTGGTTTCCCATCGTTTGTACCCGGTGGTACCTACATGTATTGTAAAGAACAGAATGTGTACTTGTTTATACTTTTGAAAATTTCGTTTGTACCCCCATGTTTGTTTGAGAAAAACCGATCAGACTTGTAGTTTTCGGCCCTAACAGCCATTTTTCTCTATAAGAGTTTTCCATGAGTCTGTGTTGGTTTCCCATCGTTTGTACCCGGTAGTACTTTCATGTATTATGAAGAACAGTATGTGTTCTTGTGTGTACCGTTGAAATTTTCGTTTGTACCTTCATAGTTGTTCGAGAAAAACCGATCAGACTTGTAGTTTTTGGCCCTAACAGCCATTTTACACTATGAAGGAATTGCACGTGTCGTTGTTAGTTCCCCATCGTTTGTACCCGTTAGTGCCCACTTGTTTTCCGAAGAACTATATGTGGTGTTGTTTGCACCGCTGAAAATTTCGTTTGTACCCTCATTGTTGTGCGAGAAAAACTCATCAGAACTATAGTTTTCGACACAAACAACCATTTTTCTCTATAAAAGATTTCCATGAGTCTGTGTTGGTTTCCCATCGTTTGTACCCGGTGGTACCTACATGTATTGTAAAGAACAGAATGTGTACTTGTTTATACTTTTGAAAATTTCGTTTGTACCCCCATGTTTGTTTGAGAAAAACCGATCAGACTTGTAGTTTTCGGCCCTAACAGCCATTTTTCTCTATAAGAGTTTTCCATGAGTCTGTGTTGGTTTCCCATCGTTTGTACCCGGTAGTACTTTCATGTATTATGAAGAACAGTATGTGTTCTTGTGTGTACCGTTGAAATTTTCGTTTGTACCTTCATAGTTGTTCGAGAAAAACCGATCAGACTTGTAGTTTTCGGCCCTAACAGCCATTTTACACTACGAAGGAATTGCAAGTGTCTTTGTTGGTTCCCCATCGTTTGTACCCATTAGTACCCACTTGTTTTCCAAAGAACAGTATGTGCTCTTGTTTGTACCGCTGAAAATTTCGTTTGTACCCTCATTGTTGTGCGAGAAAAACTCATCAGACCTATAGTTTTCGACCCTAACAACCATTTTTCTCTATAAGAGTTTTCCATGAGTCTGTGTTGGTTTTCCATCGTTTGTACCCGGTGGTACTTACATGTATTGTTAAGAACAGTACGTGTACTTGTTTATACTTTTGAAAATTTCGTTTGTACCCCCATGTTTGTTCGAGAAAAACCGATCGGACTTGTAGTTTGCGGCCCTAACAGCCATTTTACACTATGAAGGAATTGCACGTGTCGTTGTTAGTTCCCCATCGTTTGTACCCGTTAGTGCCCACTTGTTTTCCAAAGAACAGTATGTGTTCTTGTGTGTACCGTTGAAATTTTCGTTTGTACCTTCATAGTTGTTCGAGAAAAACCGATCAGACTTGTAGTTTGCGGCCCTAACAGCCATTTTACACTATGAAGGAATTGCACGTGTCGTTGTTAGTTCCCCATCGTTTGTACCCGTTAGTGCCCACTTGTTTTCCAAAGAACAGTATGTGTTCTTGTTTGTACCACTGAAAATTTCGTTTGTACCCTCATTGTTGTGCGAGAAAAACTCATCAGACCTATAGTTTTCGACCCTAACAACCATTTTTCTCTATAAAAGATTTCCATGAGTCTGTGTTGGTTTCCCATCGTTTGTACCCAGTGGTACCTACATGTATTGTGAAGAACAGTATGTGTACTTGTTTATACTTTTGAAAATTTCGTTTGTACCCCCATGTTTGTTCGAGAAAAACCGATCGGACTTGTAGTTTGCGGCCCTAACAGCCATTTTACACTATGAAGGAATTGCACGTGTCGTTGTTAGTTCCCCATCGTTTGTACCCGTTAGTGCCCACTTGTTTTCCAAAGAACAGTATGTGTTCTTGTTTGTACCACTGAAAATTTCGTTTGTACCCTCATTGTTGTGCGAGAAAAACTCATCAGACCTATAGTTTTCGACCCTAACAAACATTTTTCTCTATAAAAGATTTCCATGAGTCTGTGTTGGTTTCCCATCGTTTGTACCCAGTGGTACCTACATGTATTGTGAAGAACAGTATGTGTACTTGTTTATACTTTTGAAAATTTCGTTTGTACCCCCATGTTTGTTCGAGAAAAACCGATCGGACTTGTAGTTTGCGGCCCTAACAGCCATTTTACACTATGAAGGAATTGCACGTGTCGTTGTTAGTTCCCCATCGTTTGTACCCGTTAGTGCCCACTTGTTTTCCAAAGAACAGTATGTGTTCTTGTGTGTACCGTTGAAATTTTCGTTTGTACCTTCATAGTTGTTCGAGAAAAACCGATCAGACTTGTAGTTTTCGGCCCTAACAGCCATTTTACACTACGAAGGAATTGCAAGTGTCTTTGTTGGTTCCCCATCGTTTGTACCCATTAGTACCCACTTGTTTTCCAAAGAACAGTATGTGTTCTTGTTTGTACCTTTAAAAATTTCGTTTGTACCCTCATTGTTGTGCGAGAAAAACTCATCAGACCTATAGTTTTCGACCCTAACAAACATTTTTCTCTATAAAAGATTTCCATGAGTCTGTGTTGGTTTCCCATCGTTTGTACCCAGTGGTACCTACATGTATTGTGAAGAACAGTATGTGTACTTGTTTATACTTTTGAAAATTTCGTTTGTACCCCCATTTTTGTTCGAGAAAAACCGATCGGACTTGTAGTTTTCGGCCCTAACAGCCATTTTACACTATGAAGGAATTGCACGTGTCGTTGTTAGTTCCCCATCGTTTGTACCCGTTAGTGCCCACTTGTTTTCCAAAGAACAGTATGTGTTCTTGTTTGTACCACTGAAAATTTCGTTTGTACCCTCATTGTTGTGCGAGAAAAACTCATCAGACCTATAGTTTTCGACCCTAACAACCATTTTTCTCTATAAAAGATTTCCATGAGTCTGTGTTGGTTTCCCATCGTTTGTACCCAGTGGTACCTACATGTATTGTGAAGAACAGTATGTGTACTTGTTTATACTTTTGAAAATTTCGTTTGTACCCCCATGTTTGTTCGAGAAAAACCGATCGGACTTGTAGTTTGCGGCCCTAACAGCCATTTTACACTATGAAGGAATTGCACGTGTCGTTGTTAGTTCCCCATCGTTTGTACCCGTTAGTGCCCACTTGTTTTCCAAAGAACAGTATGTGTTCTTGTGTGTACCGTTGAAATTTTCGTTTGTACCTTCATAGTTGTTCGAGAAAAACCGATCAGACTTGTAGTTTGCGGCCCTAACAGCCATTTTACACTATGAAGGAATTGCACGTGTCGTTGTTAGTTCCCCATCGTTTGTACCCGTTAGTGCCCACTTGTTTTCCAAAGAACAGTATGTGTTCTTGTTTGTACCACTGAAAATTTCGTTTGTACCCTCATTGTTGTGCGAGAAAAACTCATCAGACCTATAGTTTTCGACCCTAACAACCATTTTTCTCTATAAAAGATTTCCATGAGTCTGTGTTGGTTTCCCATCGTTTGTACCCAGTGGTACCTACATGTATTGTGAAGAACAGTATGTGTACTTGTTTATACTTTTGAAAATTTCGTTTGTACCCCCATGTTTGTTCGAGAAAAACCGATCGGACTTGTAGTTTGCGGCCCTAACAGCCATTTTACACTATGAAGGAATTGCACGTGTCGTTGTTAGTTCCCCATCGTTTGTACCCGTTAGTGCCCACTTGTTTTCCAAAGAACAGTATGTGTTCTTGTTTGTACCACTGAAAATTTCGTTTGTACCCTCATTGTTGTGCGAGAAAAACTCATCAGACCTATAGTTTTCGACCCTAACAAACATTTTTCTCTATAAAAGATTTCCATGAGTCTGTGTTGGTTTCCCATCGTTTGTACCCAGTGGTACCTACATGTATTGTGAAGAACAGTATGTGTACTTGTTTATACTTTTGAAAATTTCGTTTGTACCCCCATGTTTGTTCGAGAAAAACCGATCGGACTTGTAGTTTGCGGCCCTAACAGCCATTTTACACTATGAAGGAATTGCACGTGTCGTTGTTAGTTCCCCATCGTTTGTACCCGTTAGTGCCCACTTGTTTTCCAAAGAACAGTATGTGTTCTTGTGTGTACCGTTGAAATTTTCGTTTGTACCTTCATAGTTGTTCGAGAAAAACCGATCAGACTTGTAGTTTTCGGCCCTAACAGCCATTTTACACTACGAAGGAATTGCAAGTGTCTTTGTTGGTTCCCCATCGTTTGTACCCATTAGTACCCACTTGTTTTCCAAAGAACAGTATGTGTTCTTGTTTGTACCTTTAAAAATTTCGTTTGTACCCTCATTGTTGTGCGAGAAAAACTCATCAGACCTATAGTTTTCGACCCTAACAAACATTTTTCTCTATAAAAGATTTCCATGAGTCTGTGTTGGTTTCCCATCGTTTGTACCCAGTGGTACCTACATGTATTGTGAAGAACAGTATGTGTACTTGTTTATACTTTTGAAAATTTCGTTTGTACCCCCATTTTTGTTCGAGAAAAACCGATCGGACTTGTAGTTTTCGGCCCTAACAGCCATTTTACACTATGAAGGAATTGCACGTGTCGTTGTTAGTTCCCCATCGTTTGTACCCGTTAGTGCCCACTTGTTTTCCAAAGAACAGTATGTGTTCTTGTTTGTACCACTGAAAATTTCGTTTGTACCCTCATTGTTGTGCGAGAAAAACTCATCAGACCTATAGTTTTCGACCCTAACAACCATTTTTCTCTATAAAAGATTTCCATGAGTCTGTGTTGGTTTCCCATCGTTTGTACCCAGTGGTACTTACATGTATTGTGAAGAACAGAATGTGTACTTGTTTATACTTTTGAAAATTTCGTTTGTACCCCCATGTTTGTTCGAGAAAAACCGATCAGACTTGTAGTTTTCGGCCCTAACAGCCATTTTACACTATGAAGGAATTGCACGTGTCGTTGTTAGTTCCCCATCGTTTGTACCCATTAGTACCCACTTGTTTTCCAAAGAACAGTATGTGCTCTTGTTTGTACCGCTGAAAATTTCGTTTGTACCCTCATTGTTGTGCGAGAAAAACTCATCAGACCTATAGTTTTCGACCCTAACAACCATTTTTCTCTATAAGAGATTTCCATGAGTCTGTGTTGGTTTTCCATCGTTTGTACCCGGTGGTACTTACATGTATTGTGAAGAACAGAATGTGTACTTGTTTATACTTTTGAAAATTTCGTTTGTACCCCCATGTTTGTTCGAGAAAAACCGATCAGACTTGTAGTTTTCGGCCCTAACAGCCATTTTACACTACGAAGGAATTGCAAGTGTCTTTGTTGGTTCCCCATCGTTTGTACCCATTAGTACCCACTTGTTTTCCAAAGAACAGTATGTGCTCTTGTTTGTACTTTTAAAAATTTCGTTTGTACCCTCATTGTTGTGCGAGAAAAACTCATCAGACCTATAGTTTTCGACCCTTACAAACATTTTTCTCTATAAAAGATTTCCATGAGTCTGTGTTGGTTTCCCATCGTTTGTACCCAGTGGTACCTACATGTATTGTGAAGAACAGTATGTGTACTTGTTTATACTTTTGAAAGTTTCGTTTGTACCCCCATGTTTGTTCGAGAAAAACCGATCGGACTTGTAGTTTTCGGCCCTAACAGCCATTTTACACTATGAAGGAATTGCACGTGTCGTTGTTAGTTCCCCATCGTTTGTACCCGTTATTGCCCACTTGTTTTCCGAAGAACTATATGTGGTGTTGTTTGTACCGCCGAAAATTTCGTTTGTACCCTCATTGTTGTGCGAGAAAAACTCATCAGATCTATAGTTTTCGACACAAACAATCATTTTTCTCTATAAAAGATTTCCATGAGTCTGTGTTGGTTTCCCATCGTTTGTACCCGGTAGTACCTACATGTATTGTGAAGAACAGAATGTGTACTTGTTTATACTTTTGAAAATTTCGTTTGTACCCCCATGTTTGTTTGAGAAAAACCGATCAGACTTGTAGTTTTCGGCCCTAACAGCCATTTTACACTACGAAGGAATTACGAGTGTCTTTGTTGGTTCCCTATCGTTTGTACCTATTAGTACCCACTTGTTTTCCAAAGAACAGTATGTGTTCTTGTTTGTACCTTTAAAAATTTCGTTTGTACCCTCATTGTTGTGCGAGAAAAACTCATCAGACCTATAGTTTTCGACCCTAACAACCATTTTTCTCTATAAAAGATTTCCATGAGTCTGTGTTGGTTTCCCATCGTTTGTACCCAGTGGTACTTACATGTGTTGTGAAGAACATAATGTGTACTTGTTTATACTTTTGAAAATTTCGTTTGTACCCCCATGTTTGTTCGAGAAAAACCGATCAGACTTGTAGTTTTCGGCCCTAACAGCCATTTTACACTATGAAGGAATTGCACGTGTCGTTGTTAGTTCCCCATCGTTTATACCCGTTAGTGCCCACTTGTTTTCCGAAGAACTATATGTGATGTTGTTTGTACCGCTGAAAATTTCGTTTGTACCCTCATTGTTGTGCGAGAAAAACTCATCAGAACTATAGTTTTCGACACAAACAACCATTTTTCTCTATAAAAGATTTCCATGAGTCTCTGTTGGTTTCCCATCGTTTGTACCCGGTGGTATTTACATGTATTGTGAAGAACAGAATGTGTACTTGTTTATACTTTTGAAAATTTCGTTTGTACCCCCATGTTTGTTTGAGAAAAACCGATCAGACTTGTAGTTTTCGGCCCTAACAGCCATTTTACACTACGAAGGAATTGCAAGTGTCTTTGTTTGGTTCCCTATCGTTTGTACCCATTAGTACCCACTTGTTTTCCAAAGAACAGTATGTGCTCTTGTTTGTACCGCTGAAAATTTCGTTTGTACCCTCATTGTTGTGCGAGAAAAACTCATCAGACCTATAGTTTTCGACCCTAACAACCATTTTTCTCTATAAGAGATTTCCATGAGTCTGTGTTAGTTTTCCATCGTTTGTACCCGGTGGTACTTACATGTATTGTGAAGAACAGTATGTGTACTTGTTTATACTTTTGAAAATTTCGTTTGTACCCCCATGTTTGTTCGAGAAAAACCGATCGGACTTGTAGTTTTCTGCCCTAACAGCCATTTTACAGTATGAAGGAATTGCAAGTGTCTTTGTTGGTTCCCCATTGTTTGTACCCGTTGGTACCCACTGTTATTGCAAAATACATTGTATGAACTTTTTTTTATTGTTAGATATTTCGCTTTTACCTCCAGTTTTGTGCGAGAAAAACCAATCAGACCTTTACAGCCCACTCAGCTATTTTACTTTATGAAAAAATGTATAAAAAAAATTTTTTTTCATCATTTTTCAAGTTTTTATGCCGGTACAATCCGGTACAAACGAAATCCTTCACGTTTGTATCAATTTAAATCACGAGTTTTCAAGTTGGTTTTGGAGCCAATTCTACTACCCTTATATATTTCACCCCTTTGAGGTACAAACGATTTTATTTACGGTACAATCCGGTACACTCCTGGTACAATCGAATGAACATTATTAAATTCATTTTTTTTAAACTCAGTTTTCAGCTTCACATAGGTCCGCTGGAGGGACCATTCCATTTTACTATAATGCCATATTCGTAATTCCAACGTTGCCAGCCGCAATTTAATACTAGCGAGTGCTTTCTACGGAATCGTGTTTTCCATTTTAGAAATACCATGTTAAGAAATAACTACAATAATTTAAGACTTGCTGTGGTTACTTAACCGATTACCTATAATAATATGTTGAGGTATGGGTGTTGCTGTGATTAGGACTGTATTTGATTGGTAACTTAGGTTCACTTATGTACTTCGTATGAGGAATGAAAGAACGGTGTGTCGCTTTTGAAGGTTTATTTGCAACTGGACAATTTATACTACACAGATGCACACAGTGCACTCATTCGTCTGCATAAAAACATTTTATAGCGTATTGCATCAACAATGGGTATTAGGACCTTTTTTTACAAAATACAGTTCGATTTCTTCCAATCAAACCAGAGTGAAAGTGCGGTTGGGTGCCAAATGTTACTTCCTTCTACTAGCCATTGTGTAGATTGAGGTAGGTATAAGGGTTCCCCGTTCCAACCGACCAACGCACAGTGGTTCGAATGGAACAAGCTAGCTGGACAAAAGTCATTTTGAATTTCCCGGAATTGTATACCTGAGCCCCTAACCAATACCCCAACTAACACAAATCCGAGAATTATTTTGCACTAATGTCAACCACTAATTAGGTAATTAGGGCAGTATAAAAAGAAAGGGTGAAAAAATTACAAATCAGTTGCATTTTTGCGATTACCGAAGTAACATTAATGTAAGTGAGTTTTAAGTTTTTTGAATAATATTAGTGATGGATCTTCAAGTTAAAGGTATGTACTTTTTATTTATAATTAATATATAAATATACTTAACCCCAGTTTTTTTATAATACCTCAATTTTAAAAAAATATGTAGTTTTTTGACGGTTTATTGTTTTCATTGGACCAGAAAGTACTTGTACCCTCATGTACCTGGGCTAGAAATTATATATGTCATAGCCATATATGTTAGCTTTCAATTGACGCCCATTTTAGCTTGCACAATCGAGTACAACTTTGTTATTTCGTCTGTTTTTCAGAATACGAATTCTCAGTTTCGAAAATCGAGTTTTTTGATGAATGGCAGAAACATCCGAAAGAGAACCGTAATAATAGACTATATGATTTTCTATTACTGAAAAATTATTTTGGAAATATTACGAATGAATCTGCGAGGGAAATTAAAATGAAAATTTCAAAAATATCAACAATTTTAGTACAAAAATGGCAATAGTCATTAGTTAAGTATTTTATGACTGTTGTTAATCTTTTTCTATTGTTATTTTTTAAGTATCTCAATTATACAAAATATTTATTATTAATTTTTGTTTTCTTGGAACCCGTGATCCTACCTTCCATTTTTTTATATATCTTGAACTTAAATTGTCATAAACCATCATAAGAAAGCCATACCAAGCAATCAAACCCAATAAATAATTTTGTCTAGCTAGCTTTTTCTATTGGAACTACTGTGGCGAACGTCGGTTTTTTGAGAATCTTGAACTAGTTGCAGATATTACAGCTTTAGATGTGAATTTAATTAAGAAGTTTGGCATTATTCTTCGAACATTGGCTTTTCAATTCGAAAAATGACCTTGATTAAGCATTCAAGGTCATGGTTAAGATCGGTTTTTGCGTAAAATTTTCTGCCCTTTCCGAATCTGGAATAAAAAATAGGGGTTACCATTTGAAAAAATTAAGTTGACCTTGATTTGACCTTCAAAACCACAGTCAAGGTCAAATTCAAGGTCATCATCGGTTAGTCGAGTACAATTAGTACAACTTTTGTATAAAACATTTTCCTCCAAAATGCATTCCTGAGGAGTTATTCAGGGGTTTCCATACTTTTGGACCACCCTGTATATATTTTGCACTTAAACTGTCATAAAACATCATCAGAAAGCCGTACCAAGCAAAAAAACCCAATAAATAATTTTGTCTAGCTAGCTTGTTCTATTCGAACCACTGTGCAACGTTCGAATCTCCTGGTAGGTATGGCAGCAGGCCCCGTCTTTAGGAGATCGCGAACAGTACCTAGATATTATGTACCTAGTATGGAAATATGTAAGTACTTATATGACAGGCGAAAGGCGATTCAGTTTATCACATGCTAGCTATGCTATCACCCTCTGCAGTCTGCACCCTGCTTCGTAAATACAACGTAAAATGTCTGACTACATAAGCATGGTTTACTACAAAGTGCATGTCCAGCACTAGTGAATCCAAGTGTCCTGCTTGATCTTGTCTTAACTTGTGCAGAGGTGACTCTCATATGTTACAATCAATCACGTAAGCTATCTGCCGCCGTTTGCCGACGATTACCATAAATGATAAGTTCTCTTGAACTTCCAACGTCGTTCAAAACGTCATTCTTTCACAACGGAAAATAATACGTGCGATGAATAGGTGCGATGACGTCACATAACTCATACACTATGTAGTCGGAGAATATTTACATAAATATTCATTTATTTCTTATCTCAGCCATTTATTGATGGATATTTAAAACTTTTCGGTGATTTATTAGTTTTGGTGTATATTTTAATTTTATTGTGTTAAGTTATAAGTACTTCAGT
The DNA here is from genome assembly GCA_963932265.1 of Thymelicus lineola. Taxonomy (NCBI): domain Eukaryota; kingdom Metazoa; phylum Arthropoda; class Insecta; order Lepidoptera; family Hesperiidae; genus Thymelicus; species Thymelicus lineola. The sequence goes on from OZ010690.1 coordinate 17,726,650, forward strand.
GTTGTTTAGTACTTCCTACATCATGAAACTTCTCCATTGTACCCCTTTAGGGAATGAATTTTAAAAAATTCTTCCTTAGTGCTGCTTAGTGCCATATTATATTGGAACTTCTGTACAAAGCTTCACGCTTCTAGTGCACTGGTTCAATTGATGGTATGTTGTCTGTCAGTCTGCAACAGGTGCTTAGCGTTTTGTTATTAAGTATGATTGCTTACTTCACTAGTCCATTATAATATTATATAAAAAATTCAATGTGACAATCGCGGACCTAAAAAAAGAATGTTGCTCTGACGCGCATTATGTTATCAATGTAATTGTGTATTGTTATTATAATCCGCTATAAATTGATACCGTACCAGGTGGTGGGCAAAGATATTTTACGACATCTAACATATCTACGTTACCTCATGAGATTAGTTTTTAATCCGCTATGACATGTCATGGTGGTCATAACATAACGTCATATAGTCAAGCTGAAGGGACACTGAATTAAACAATTAGGTAATAATATAAATAATATGGGTTATTTATATTATCTATGTCATGTGACATGTCCGTCCTTTCGCGACATAGCTCCCAATTTCTCTAATACTAGAAAGCTGTAATATAATATGCTTATACATATTTAACATACTGCAAAAGTAGTATCTAGTAAAAAAAATTTGTGGTAAATTAGTGCTGAATTTATTCTAGTGTAGGGTAACGTTTAATAGATATTTAAATACTTAGGTATGTTATTTATTTGCCACCTAAATAAACAGATATTTGTCGCTCAATGACCCATGTGGCGCAATATTTAAGTACCATGACAGCGAACCACTATCGTTCAAAGGGTAACGAAAGCTTAAAGTTTGACCAACAAATGAAAAAACATGAGAGGTGTCAAGGGACACCCGGATGGAACGAAAGGAACTTCCTTTCGATTTAAGTATTGTTTTTTGAATCTCTCTGAATCACTTCAAAAAGTATCGTGGCAAATTTTCGTAAGAAAATTTTCTGTCTAGCCCCCTTTCATAACGCGCGATAAGGAACTTCGTTCCAAAAGTTTGATTGCTTACGATCCTCATCAGTGAAGATCAAATGAAATACCTCAACAAACGAAAGCGCTATCAAGATCGTATGTTTCTTCTGACAGCGCAGTCAAAAGGCACGACACCATGTACTCGTAATCGTCCTGCCATGATACGTACTGCCATGATTGAGTCAAGTGAGCTGTTCTTAAAGCAGATTTCTTTACTCAGCGGTTCCGAGGATTCATGCTGGATAACGACAAACAGGTAACCCGAATACGTTCATTTAATTTTACCAATTTTAATTGTAGTAGTTAATTACCTAATACGATTATAATTTTGGAATCTTGACGAAAGGAGATGTAGTAGATAAAGAATGAATTAAAAACAAAAGATTACATCAACTCTCAAACTTTCAAAGCAGCTTATTGCAGCTGGGGTGACACAAGGAGGTCGCGAGAACTATCGAATTTCCTTCATTATTACTGGCATCCAACATAAAGGGTTGTGAATATATCCCCGTAGGAATTTGGGGTTTCTGCCTCAAACGCTTTGTTGCAAGACAACTTCAACGTTCGACAAAAACATTGTGTGTTTTAAGGCTTTTTGTAATAATTGTTCGGTTGTGGGTCGGGCATGCATGTTATGCATGTTACGTTACCCGCATTCTAAAGGCCACTGCCCCTGCGCGATAACTGAGCTGCCGACCCCGCGCCCCTCCCACCCCTCCCACCCCTCCCGCCCCGATAACACTTTTATGACCGGGAAGGTGAATAGAAAATAGGGCTGTAACTTGTTGTTTTCAAAACATGTCGCTTATAGATATCCTTCCCACGACGAGGATCTCCAATTAGCAGGAGCAATTAGCAGCAACAGAAATGATTGATTGTTTCTATGGATTTCGTGGAAATTTACTACATCTAATCTGCCAGTTATCGATGTAGAAGTTGTAGCCATTAGAGAAGACAGTAGGTCTACAAACTGCCGTAAAATACATGACAGACAGGTAAGTTTACGCACGACGCCTCGACGTTGATAACTCGCCCTGGTTCGGGCTGAAGGGCTGCTGGTTTCCACCGAAGCAGAGAGAAACCATTCAACGGAGAGTAGCAAACCGGAGACGCTAGCGGTGTTCGTATGGTACTTTCTTGCCCCCTGTCCCCTCAGTCTCCTGCCTGCCAACCACACCTCACTCTCGTCTTAGTCGGTGGTTCCGCTGACGAGGTTCAAGTAGAGATGCAAAGTACGTTACGTTATTGCGTACCCTCTAAGTCTCAGATCTCCCAGAGATCCACTAATATCCAAGGTTTTCAGAAACAATCCAAAGATCGAAAATCACCTTTTTAGGAAAAGCCCACTCGTCCGAAGGAAATTATTCAGGCAATATTTTTTAGAAAACAATATATTATGCCACATTAAATTAAAGCAATAAATGATTTAGTAGCCCTGTGTGCAGAACATAGCTTATCTTAGGTGAGATTATAGTACCTACCTTTTTTTCAAATTTCTACCTTATCACATCTGATATCTGAGTGGCGTATAGTATTATCGATTTATTTTTAGTTCGATCGTAAATTTTGATAAGTTAATGCTGAAAATAACCTTGAAAAAGCCGGCGCGGCGCGATATGACTTTACTACTAATTAGAATATTCTTATAATTATTATAAATTACTGAATGTTGTTTAGTAAAGTGCAAGATATCGGCTACCGATATTTTAGGAGCTTCCAAGAGTTCCAGGTTGCTACTTGCTAGGACCTCAAGTCCACCCTCACTGATTTGCTTGTAGTCTATTACACCAACCCACAAGTTTTATTACTTAAACAGTATCATATTAATTAATAAATTATATTAATTAATGAATACCTTTTAATTAATAGGAAATTCACGTGACTCATAATAAATGAAAAGCAATTCATAGCTTCTTTTGATGGATTATAGTTTCGTTTCGTCATGTCCGTCCGTCCGTCCGTCCACAGCATAGCGCCAATAAACGGTTGGAGGGACTAGTGCACACTGACGACCGTGCATCACTAAATGGACTCACTGAAAATCAGCGCCGTAGCTACCACTACGGCATTATGCTGAGTGAGCTCCATTTTCTGGGCCGCTGGACTCATGCAACGTTACAGACCAATTTAGTTATAAATAATAATTTTGTTTTCTTAATTTTTTTGTCTGTTTGAAAATTCTTAATATTTTTCTTTTTTGTTGTTATAAACGTTCGTATGTGTAACTGTGTACCTAATTGGCACAGAAATAGACGTTTTTCTTTTCTTTGTTTGTTTCTTTCTTTAGTGCCTGAAAATTGATATGCACTTGCCCGGTTTTTAAACGCTTTTATTTAGCTTCACTTCGGAGCATCAAAGCATCAAATCTTCAAAGCATCAAATCTTGTAACGTTAATTTGAATGACTTCCCTTTAATGAAAATTGATGAAATTTGGCAGACATGTGTATTTCCGATGACAATACACGAAAATCATATTTTAAACTAATTATCATTGTTTATTTGTTGTTAAATTTAAAAAAACGATTTTCAGACTTTAGACGCATAATTCTCTATGTTCTATTTTACGTAGAGACTTGAAATTTTCACAACTTGTAGCTAATTTTATAAACTAAACATTGAAATAAAAGCGTTTAAAAAAAAAAATTTTTTTAGGATTCAACTTATTTTAATTAGCTTTTAGTAAATGCTCTCGAATTGTCTCTAGTGTTGTTATTCTGCTGAGTTTCTTACAAGTTCTTGAAAATTTTTTTTTTTCATTTGAATTTAAGATCCAGTCGAAAATGTCGAAACACGAGAATATGTAATCATTTGTAACTTTCATCCGTAAGATGTCATTTATGAATCCTTTCATGATTTTCATGGTGTTGCTGTGGTGGCTGGTGGCCTGGTGCTGGCAGTCGGTAAGCATTCAGCTATCATCGAATTAATTATGGTGTACGAGTACATTAAGGTTAGTCTGTAACACGTGTGTCCACAGTCACACCCCACGGCGGTCGCGGCGGCACCATGTGCGTGGCCGTGTGGCAGTGTGGCCGTGTGGCCGTGGCGTGGGAACGCGCACATGTGCTCAGCTGATTATGCGTCGACACGGCCGCGGCGCGCGGGTAATACATGCATGGGACGAAAGGAAATCTTACACATTTCAGCCGTATTCACCTAATGTAAATTAGCTTCCCGTAAAAGTAATAATCAGCAGTGTAACGAGTGGAACCTTTGCTCCTCCAGGCAAAATATTTTTGTGTGTATGCGTTCATGCTATCCGTCACCTTCAAAATGTCTAGCTATGGCATACATTTGATTTGAAAAATGACTGCCTATTTTTCTGCATAGACTAATGTCATTTCCATAAAGGTCTAGAGGTTATGATCCGCTGTAAGCTCGGATGTGTCAATGTCCACTGACATGTCCAACGACGCAACAGGTGATGTCCAGTAAGGTCTTTTGGTGGCATGGTGGGGGAGCCAGGTGTACTGGTACCCTGGTCCGCCTGGTAAGCTCTGACAAGTAGTGAATGGATAAGTAGGTGATGTCTCACCTGCTGCATCTTGTCGAAGTCGAGCGCAGGGCGGTGGCGGCGGCGGCGCGGCGAGGCGGGCGCGCGCGCGGCCACGCACTGGCACTCGCCCGCGCGCCGCGGCTTCAGCGCCTCCAGCGGCGGCGACGTGCGGAACCGAACTGGGGTCTCCACCTGGAACACACACACACACACCGTCACTCATCGTCAGTCGCCTCACACACTTGATATAAAAAGCTGAATCTACATCGAGAAACATGTTCTTAATTTTCGAAGCTATTATGCAAGCTAAGTTCTTAAAACTATACGCATCCTTGTATCTAAAACATCGTATCGTAAGTCCCTCACCACGCGTTGGATCATATCTTTATAAAATATACATATTTTCATGGTGGACCTTAAGGAACTTCACGAAATCAATACAAAATGTCAATTTCAAAAAAATTACCACGGCAGCTCAGCCCTGCTATTAGGTATGTTAGTGCACACCGCATGGGAACTATGGGAGCTATGGGCGTTAGATGGCGTACCTTGGTGTCGTCATCGTCGGACGAGGGGGGTCTGACGGCCACCTCGTCGTCCAGGTAGGGCTGCGCGGGCCAGCGCCGCTTCTCGGGCGCCGCGCGCGCCGGGGACGACGCCCCCCGGCGCCGGCCTTCGCCCCGCACACCCCCCGCGCCGCCCGCCGCCCCCGCTGCGCCCACCGCACTCGCAGGCCCTCCATTGATCACCTGCACCACGCTCCATCCTCAATTCTCTCGCCAGCGAATGATCACTAGTGAGTGACGCATGCCGTCATGCTGTCATGCCGTGCCGCGTACGAAACGGAAAATGACCGGCGACATGTCGGTTGTCGGTTGTCGATTCGCCCGGCGCGTACCGACCCTACCGGCTTGAATACGAGCCGAGCGAATCTAGTCCTAATGAAATGATTTTTTTTCAGTACAACAATGTGTCGTGAAGTTATGTTTAGGTACATGTGAATAATATTAAAAATGGAATTTGAAACACAAATGTTAAATGAATTAAGTAACGTATTTTTTTATTAAAATAATGTGTTCATAGTATTGTATTGTAATTATATTGTATTGTATAGTACAGTATTGTGTACGAAAACCAAGTGAGTAGTTTGCTAAAATATCGAAAGTCTAGTGTCGCCAGCGAGCGAGCTCAAACGAAACCGGCCGAGAGCGGAAGCCATCGCCATGCTAACGGGACGCAGCCAGCGCTGACAAAAAACGGTCGCTCGAGTCGATGTAATGCGTCGTGAATGAAGCGCAGTCGTTCCCGGCCGGAAAGGCGCTGAACAAAGCGAAGAAAAGCGCCGTAGTCGGAGGCGAGCGCCGCGCCCGCTCGTCCCGCGACGTCTTCGCTGAATATTTCAGCATGTAATTGCAGAACTCGCAATTCTCGTCCATCAAAGCGTCGCGTCATTACACGGCTGAATTAATGGCCGGAGTCGGCTCCCTCGGCTCCTTCCCCCGAAGAAAAAACAGCTAGAAGTAGCTGGCGAAAACGGCAGCCTAATGCTGCGACCGACCGCTCATTTATTATGGATGCGAACGTCCAAGCGAAAAAAACTTCGATGCCTCCCCGGACGACGCTCTCGCTGAAGGTTGCACGGGAATTAATGAATATCATGAATTACTCTGCCGGTGATTATCGACGGTTAACTGTTGATAAACTTCGCTAGTTCACCCCGTGTCTCACAATAATGCTTTCCGACTTCCTTGTGCTGGACGGAAAAGCGCTCCTAGCCCGCGTCTGTTTTTAGAATTAATGAGCACTCAATTTACGCATAATCTCTAAACTTTGCTGCAACATGCAATCTTTACCACGAATCGTAAAATTACCTACCTTAAACATGCAACTGTGTCTAATTGCGTGAATATTAAAAGTGATCGGATATTGCGACACGCCCTCACATTTAAGTTGGCTGCTCCGCCTTCTCGGGCACTCACTTCCTTAAGGTGTGCAATTATGAAAAATCATAGTAGCGAGCTAGCAGTACAGTAGGTAGCGGTAATAGCGGGGCGACACGGCGACACGACACGACACGACACGACAATACGACTGCAAGTTACTCGGTTCACTGGACACGGCCACGGGAGATAAGCAGAGAACGTTTTAAATTAAGCTCCATAGTCTGCCAAGTGCCAGCAAGTGGCTATATTTTAAAAGATTTCTTATTAATTAAAGGTAGGGTTGTACCGGAGGCCTCCTTAGCGGAGGCGGATGCGGATGCGGAGGTGAAGAGGTACGTCTCCGGGTATGCGGAGGTTAATAACGGAGGCGGAGGTGAAATTGGTGTGGAAAAAATAAATATTTGTGATTTAGTTCATGTAAAATTAATTAGCTGTCCAAGCAGCTACATTCATGGTACAGTTTTTATCAAATTTACCTTGTATACAGGTACGTATACGTTAATTAGGTAATTAACTACAACCGTTAGTAATGAAAATTAGTTTTTAATGATCAAAATTAAAAAATCGATAGTAACAATCAGTTTTGCAGCTTTATCGCCTTCAAACTATTTCTTAGGAGATCGTAAATTAACCCCACAGCACTAAATTGGAAAAGTTGCATGATGTTGAAAAGACTAGGTATTTAACGTAATTAAATTATAATAAAGTATAGATTACCGTCTATTGCGACGCGAAATTATTTTTGCAGGACGCTATGTCTTTTCCATTTCTAAAGATATTTTGATGATTCTCTCACATTTATGTGTCTTTTTACATAAATGTTTTTAATCAATTGAATAACAAAATTGCAAACTTCTTCGTATAAACATAAATAAGCCTCTGTTACAACCCCGCAAAAAAAAAACAGCGGAGGCAGAGTTACGAATTTTTGCGGAAGTTCCGCACTAACGGAGGCGGAGGCGAAGTTCCGTTACAACCCTAATTAAAAGCTGTGAATCTATAGTAATTTGCCGTAGCTCGTGGGGGAGGGGAGGTGGGGGGGGGGGGGCAGGGTGCTGGGAGCAGGGACGCCACGGTTCAGTGCGCCACAAAGGACCGCTACTAATCTCTGCGAATTTTACTTAACAGAAAACCATCCGCTCGTCGCAGAGCTATATTGGACAAGTTGTTACCGTCTATAACTATTTTTGTAGCCTTAAAAAAAATAGAAACAAGGTGCCAATTTTGGCTTAAAAAAAGGGGTGTCAATTAGAGCTTATAAGAAATATAGACAGAAAGGGGTGTTGTGTTTAGCTAAAATATTAAGGTGAAACACATTAAAATAGAACACAAACCCACCAAAAGAAATGTACCCTAAAGGCATTAATGTGCGTGAATCTCAAACAGGTAATCTTTAATTTTAAAGTAATGTTCGAGCGATTGTTATTGGTGTGGATAAAACAAAGTGCTAGTACCTACTGCTCGCGCGACGCACGACGTGTGGGAGAGTTATGCAATCGAAAAGTTAAATATTTTCACATTTCATAATTTTACATCTAATAATACCTTAATTATTGATCTGAGGGTAATTGTTACAGTGTGCACTGTGTGCTCTGTCAGAGCCGCAGCCGCTCCTCATAGCGCAAGTTATTCAACAATCTGCCCGATACCGAGTGGGAATACAAGATCAAATATAGGTAAAAATTAAAATACAAATTTTCAGTTTCAAAATATGTATTTCAAATTGAATGAATACTTATTATATTAAAGTGCATTAAGAAACATTACGATCTTCAAAATTAAACACCTTTCGACTCGTTTGCAAATGAGTCGAGATACCATATATGGACGGTAGATGGTTTTTATCGTCTGCTAAGTGCTAACTGCTTAGCTCAACACTGCGAGGATAAGGACAATTTTATGTTAATTTGCAAATAAAAAGCAAATATTACAAGCTGTCGAGAGGCGCGAGATGTCTAGATGTCTAGAGCCTGGTTGGCAGCAGGTTGGGTGCGCGGTCGGGTTGTGCCGGTTTCACAGGAAGCCGGCTTTCTCGTCCGCCGTCAGGCTAGCGTGCCACTAGCCACCAGCCGCCGCCAAACTACACTTTGTCACATTCTGGTTTCGCCACAACCGAACAATATTAAATATTGAAATCGCTTTATGACATAGCTCCAACCGTTTTAGGACTTCCGGCGACCACGTACGGACAATAAATAAATATAAATAAATAACGCTTCACACTCATAGCCCCACACTAGGATTCCCTGTGTTGTGGGTACCATGGACCACACACAAGACAAGGACACTCACACCCAGACCGAGAACAGAAATTTTAAACTCATCATTCAAATTTCCCCCTCGCTGGGAATCGAACCCAGGACCCTCAGCGTGGCGATCCGGCATGGTAACCATTGTGCCACACGGATCGTCACAATGGCGGCCGTCTGAACATCAACAGTCATCGTCGTTCATCGTCGTTACACGCAACGCACTGGCGCCTGCCACACGCTCCACGCTACAATCCGCCCAAAGTAACTGTGGATAAGCTGCACAAGAATCTACTTTTATCCATGCAAGGCGATTTTAAATTTGCCACTATTTTAACAAAAATCCTCTAAAAAGCACGGACCTATCCCTGCGGGTGAGCAGGCGTGGAGTGTACTCACATCGACTGAGCGTATTCAGTGAGCACGGAGAGGTGAAAGATTAGTTTACTAGGAACTCCTTCATCTGGAAGACAATACTGAGACTGATCGCTCTCAGTATTGGCCTCCATGCTTCTTATAAAAATGTATTGTCATCGGAATTAAAGCAATGTGTAAAATACCAACTCCGCAAGTTGAGACAAGTAAGTAGTTCTAATTATTCAGCTGCAAGATTTCATCTATAAATGTCATCTAAATGAAATAATCATCAAAAGCTTTACATACGATACGAGGGTTGTTGATGCAGATTCTAGAGATACGAATCTACCATGTATTACCAGCTCTACAAAACATTTTTTGCAGTAGTGAAGGTTTAATTGAAATGACACGTGTATCTACGCGCACTGAAACTCCCGTCATACTGAAGTTCTATGGAGGCTAAGCATCGGGACGAGCTCGGCAGAGAGCAGGCTGCAAATTGCTCCTCTCAGCCGACGGTAATTCATCATTTGTGTGGAAGAGAGCACAAAAACAGATAAAAATTTTACATTTTTACAGTAACTTTTAATTTTACATAAGTGGTCGCGTCTGTAACGTGTCTGTGTACTGCAAGTGACACGGCCACGCGTATTTCCGAGGGCGCATTGTCCGTTACTTGTTACAATTAAAGCTTTAAGCTTCGGAGGACAAAAGAATTTCTAATTTGGAGGCAGCGGAGGATAAACAAATGTTATATAACCGGCAGACGAAAAAGGAGGATCGTAGCGGGAAGTCTTTTTGTCTCCTTTGTGCAAAAAGAAAAAATATAAAACATCACATCTTGTGTTCGCATGAATTGCGCGCATGACGACGCCCGTCGCCTCGTTGCCATCGGCTGGCCCTGTCTTATATTAATACTTATTATGATCCACTCTATCAATAGACTCTCCAAAAATTAAGTATCACATATTTCATTTCTATGACGAAGCTGCAGCTGAGAGAGACGTTGCTCGCAAAGCAAAATTGCAAAACCGAGGATGCCAGCGGTTTTGAAGACCAGTGTGATTAAAAATGTATGTGACAATATTCCTATCAAGCGGCAAAATATACTTATACCTAGTAAGAACATTACAATTATGTTCGTCTAGTCGCAGTCTTTTCTCCCTGTCATGTCAGCTGAAGGACAAATATAGAAAAGCTATTTAAATCATTCCGGGATCTATAGAAAATAGCTGCCGGTCGAATAAGTCTATGCCGGTCGATGGGAAAATATTTCATCACACGAAATGGTAGATCAGTCACATACTCGTAAGGGATAACTTTCATCAGATTTATTATTGATATTAAGCTCAGCAGCAGAAGCCCCTGAGATAGGCTCTTATATCTCAAGGGCAACGATCAAGACGCTACTCCCGAGGGCTAAGAACGTCTCTCTTCAGTTTGGTGCCTCCTAGTCTCCTACTGTCGCTGACAACCGCCAACGGTTCCCACGGAACACAACTTGTATGTTTAGACTAGAATCTCCCTCAAATGGTATCAGCCAGCAGTAACTGCTACAGAGCCACGCGTGTTGCTGGGGGCGTTCACCCCGCGATATTTTAATCTCTTTACGTAATATCAAGAGAGCAGTTTTTGTTCGCGCTCTCCAAATATGCGACGCTTTTCCCTTATTACTTTATTCAATTTTCCCAACTCGTCTTTTTGCCCGGCTCGCGGACGACTTAATAGATTAAGTTCCAGGACAGTAGACAGAAGTAAATATACGAGTAGATCCCAATGTTGGAAGAACAATTCATTTAATAGTTTTGCGATTGTCAATATATTGTGCTTATAGCTTGTACAATACGTTTTATTGTTGATACATATTCCCTTAATGCGGAATATGATTTTATTTATTGATTGTTATGTTGATATAATATTATATGTAACTAGCAAAGCATATAATTCGGGTCTATCCCACTAGTCTCATTAGTTAATGTATGGAATACCTAGTCAAATGTATCAATCAATCCATCAACCCTTGGACGTCCACTGCTGGACATAGGTCTCTCCAAACTTGCGCCATTGTGACCGGTTCTGAGCCTTCTGAATCCAGTGAAATAGTCAAATGTATACGTTGTATAAAATATCTTAATTATAGTTTACGTTGTCTGCGAGTATGCAATGCAATTCTCTAGTACTCACTGTAAAGAATGTCATGTCAAGAGATCAGATAAAATAGAAAATGGGGAACTAATATAGTCACACAAGATAATATTATAATCATTTCTTTTTACCTATTCCTTCGGGACAAGAAAAAAGAGGACTTATATTTCAGTTGCGTTCAAGTTACCTTATTTCCGTAACGAAATTGGGGCAATTTCCGGATCACTGCGAGGGTGGCCGCGAGCAGTAACTTGTTAATAATATTAAGCAGTTTGTTTCCAAAACAATTAACAAACTAATTGATAAAACAACCGCCGATGTGCTTGAAAGCTAATATGGCACTTAACATTCGGACAACACAACAATTTATTGACATTATTATTATATTTTGGCAAAAATAACCTATAAAATCGATATCTGAAATAAGATCCAAATTTTTCATAGAAAAAGTAATTTGGCAAAAGGAGTTGCATGAACGGGTAGTATTTATAAGTACCTACACTATATGTTGTTACAGATCAAGGTGCTAAATTTCTTGAAAACCCGATCAGTAGTTTTTCCTTGAAGGATGAACCAAAATGCGCCGCCTCAAATGAAAAGCGCCACCGTGAAAAGTGTAACTTAAAGTCGTGCTATTGTATATATCGTGTATTGTTATTCGATTCGTTGCTGATGGCACACAGGCGTGTCATTTTTTCATCGATTGTAACACCTTCAAATTTTTAGAAGGGTCTGTCTAGAACAAAACTATCAAGATTTTTCACGTAGACCAAGCCTGTTATCTTAGTCATAAATCGAAAAGTTCTCGAAAACGCGCGCCACAACGAATCGGTTATACTCTTTATTACGATGCCACTCAAGCAAACTTGGTAAGTTTGCGAGTTCCAAGCCAATTTCAATAATTCCAAGCCACTCCTCCCAATTCTCAACTCACAGTCGACGGCATCTCAGCAGGACACCAAGTGGGGCATAATAGCTCCCTTGACGGCTTGCTTGCCAACTGCGCTTACAAACAATGAGCTTACGGCAAACAATGCTGCTTAATACGTAAGTTCGGCACATTATTGTGGAAACAGCCAAGCACCGAGCGCCGAGCGTCGAGCGTCGTCTAGCCAATTTATGCTATAGGCATAGCTTCATTGTGTCAGTCTACAAGCTTGAAGCTCATCGTTTCAGGGCTTTTACCTGGCGATGGCGTGTGCGAGGGGCGAGGTTGATCAAACTGGAAAAACTTCCTCATTGTCTGATAAGCTTTTTAGGCATAAAAAACCAGAAGACATGAGTATGTCCCATCCCAATGCAATTCAATTGACGTACATTGTACGGCTGGTCGAAATTATAAAGGTCCTGCACGATTATTATGCTGCAGGCTGCAAATGATAGAAAATTGAATTTAGAAAGTAAATCACCTATATATACAGTTCATCACCACAACTCATTCCTGTGCCACTGCTGGGCTATGGTCTCCTCCCACAATCGTGTCCTTACATTGTCTACCAACCAGACCGGACGAGCTCCTTGACATAGGTATCTTTCACTCGGTTCACACATCTTTAAAAGTACCTATCACAGAAAATTTTTAGATAGGCAGATTTCTTGACGAAGCTCCCCAAATATTCAAAATAGTTGCAATCAGCCATTCATTACAATTGTCTAACAGTGACTAACCGAACAACAGATGTAAAGGACGCCGAGCGTGCCGTCCTTATCATGGAGTACAATTAAATTCCTTGCAGTAGGAAGCGCATGCCAATTGGTGCATAATAGATCCCTTGGCGGGCAATACCGGCCGCGGTGCAGCGGTGCCGCGTGCAGACAATGAATGCTACATATACGTTCGTCATTGCGAAACAATCGCGCGGTCTAGTCTAGCCGGCTTATGTCACACCACGCACTGTGCCTTGCTCCAGCGAGGTCCCATGCCTCCATATGCATCCAGAAAATGTAAACAGAGTGCATACTTATTGAGTTAATATTCACGTGATTTTTCTTGATGGATAATGTTCGATCGATCATTGTTTTTGAAATCGTCGTCATTGATAAAACAGATATCGACACTCGTCAGTGCGGAATTGTCAAAAACGCGTAAATTTCTATGATCACCATTCATAACTTGTATCTTGTATGCAATGAACGAATGAAAGAAGAATCCAACACTTATATTATTTTGTATTAGTGAGTTATCTAACTCAGTGTGACTCCATACCTTTCTCGCGATTCCCTGAGACGGGTTGTTTCAGGGATTAATGTTAATTTGGTGCGTCTTTATCATTTTATACTACGTTACGGTTTATGGCTGTATAAAGAAATGTGGTAGAACACACTCCGGCCTAAAGTTGGTTGTCCTTCACTAAAACCACAATTCCAATAGCATAGCTCCTTTATTATTGTAAGACAAAGTGTTTGTCACGCAAACTCACTCGTATTGTAAGCCGAATGTTATTTTAAAAGGCTCCCCAACGCGCTCAATGTCCGATAAGGGGCGATAAGATAGCGAGCGCTATCTGCTACGATTCATTCTCTTTCTGCCCGAAACTGCCTTGACTTGGTGTGCCACGTCTTTGAAAATAAGTTGTTTCTCACCGATAGACCTCCATGAACCGTGAACTCAAATAGAACTCAAAAGAGAACACGAATTTGGAAAGGAAGAATAGATGTGCAATTAATTACTGAACATGACTACATCTGAAGACTGAAGTAAATGGTTTAGCTGAATAGATACTTACAAATTTAAGACGGATAAAATCCAATTCACACTAAATATCTGTGTTATTTTCTCAACATGCCTACTCCCGGGTTGCTCAAAAAAACCTTTTTTTTTACATTTTATGACTCTCCAAAGAATCATTGGTAACCACACGATCGATAATATGGACAATTAATCCGCTAAAACTACCAGAAGGTATACCGTACATACATGCATACTAGAGAGCGTCGTGTTCCACACTGTTACTGATACGCAGTTGCACCCTCGATTTTTATTAAAAGCGCTTGGAACGTTTTAAATCATAAAACGCCATCCAAACTTGATTACATTTTAACGTCAAGAGCAATCAGCGATTTGTGAGGAATTCCCTGCATGTGGGGGGTGTTGTCAACTCCATAACGAAGTTGCGTCTGATTACCGGGGGGAGCGTGGAGGACGCTGGCCGTAATCTAGTTGAGATGCGTCGTTTGGAATTAATGCCGACGCGGCCCCTGCCCCGGGCTCTCGTCAGGACGGTGTCGTGCCACGCCGCCGCGCTGTACCGAACCCAATACTGACGCAAATAGGACCAGACACTACTTTTAAGGTTGACAATTTAAGTATTTAAACATTTAAACAAAGACGGTATGCCTGCTAGGTAAGACTATCCTTAAAAAACCAAGCGTCGTTCTCCAAGCATCAAAGTATTAAAGTTCTCATAATGCGTAAAGTAACCAATCATAGATTTATGTAATCAATGCATAAAAATTCGTGAAATAAACCTAGCACGAGAGGAAAACAGAAATGTGAATGAAAAACGACTTCAAACATTCAAAGGACTAAATATACTAGTGTCAGTTCTATTTACGATGAGGGTTATGTAGGCCGAGGGGCATAATTTTGTTGCAAAGTGCTCGAGTGGTGTCCGGAATTAATGCCCCGTGCGGAACTTCCTCCGGCTGCTGAGGGAGATGTAACAGGCTCATCGAGGCAAATGTAAATAAATGGATAAAATAATATACTTTTATTATTTTTACACAAATTATAATTACTCTAATTTTATAAAGTGGTGAACAGAGAGAAATTCGAAATTAAATAAGATCAGTTGAAGGCAAGAGATATACATAATTCGGCTGCAACATATGGCGGGCCCAAGAGAGTTATTAAAGGCAATACGGGCTTAGCTCCCGAGTTCCGACATACATACTGTGAATGCCGAATGACTCAAGACTTGAAGCACTTCAGTATCATGTATGGTAAAAGGCAGGAGCAGGTTCATCAGACTCACTCATTGGATTGAATCGATTGGATTGGATTGAAGCGTATCAGTTCAGCTATTTCACAGAAGCGATATGTGGGAAAAATCTAAGGCGAGGAGCGAGTGAGTCAAAACACGGTCCTTTTGCTTCGTCCAGGTCACCGCATTCTTTAACCGCTCGTCAAATGATAACAAAGCTGACATTGTCAGAAAGCAGTAATTTCTTTCGGATCGGACCTCTTGTTAAGCCGTGTAGGGACAAACGAGGGAGACCCTTACTTACAGAACGCATTGTATCGGAAATGCGACGCAGGAGACCAATTACTGCGAACAAAATCAGCGGTTCTGAATTTGCCGAATTGTTGCCGAAGTCCTTACTTGAACTACTTTCGTCTGCTCATACAAAAGTTTCTTTAGGTTATAGAATTTCATTATACTAAACTTTGCAATTATGTGATTTTGTAAGGGTATTGAATCGTCGCCGCGTCGTGGGAAGGAATGGCTACAAGTAGATAAACTTTTGTGTAAAACGCATGTTTCAAACCTTAATTATGTATAATAGATATTTGAGATACTGAAAGAGTGCACTCGGTCGAATATGCATCGTTCGTCGCTGCTGTCGTCCATTTCATGAAAGAAACTGTAACCCGTTCCGAAACTACTGCAGACGACGCGGACGCCGACGCCACGTTGTAACAGTTTCAGGACAACGCTGCGCTGTCGAGATTTGAGATTATACGTATAAGTTGTCTTGGAATCGTATGCGACTCAGCGTGTTACAGCTTACAGTGTGTTAGACTCGAGAGGGGCATTTTTGAAACTTGCATCACACGTATATCTTGACTTTTTTTCTGTCTTTATCTTCTCTATTTCTTAGCCGGCATCACATCAGTGATAGCTTTGGTGTCGTTGATGTCCACGGGCGACGATAGCCACTGACCATCAGGGGCATTGTCAAATCATTTATCAGCAAAGTGTCTTGACAATTTCTTAATTGTCTAATGAAGCATGTTACAAAAGTTTTCTTTCTAACAATTCCCGTGGTAAAATACAAAGCATTAATTTTGATTCCTAAAATTCCTGTATCCGTTGGATGACCTAAAAAATTACCTAATGAAATCCAATGAAAAAATACTACTGTAGGTACATAACAGAGACACAATAAAGTAACCGTTTGTTATGTATTAGAATACAGCTTGAAGTTAAGGTCGAAGGTATTACGCGGGTACCTACAAAGTATTAACACATCGTTATAATTACATATATAACAGCTTTTGAGCTGAGCTGTAAAAAGATTATTCGCTTAAATACAAAGGCGCGGACTACGCACTAGCGATGGATAAATTGGGGATTACCTCGTCAACGATATACAATCGTTGTTTTAATACATCAAAGATTGTGCTTTATCTTAGCTGGGATATATGTTAAGCATGCAAACAAAGATTTCTTTTATGTTGTACATAGTTGGTATACATATATGTTATAGTAATATATGGACTATGAGAAAGCCTTTGATTCTATCGAGACCTGGGCGGTACTAAATTCTCTCCAGCGGTGCCGGATCGACTACCGGTATATCGAGGTGTTGAAATGTTTGTACTCATCTGCCACCATGTCCGTCAGACTACACGACACGGCAACGAACCCCATCCAACTGCAGAGAGGTGTCAGACAAGGGGATGTCATATCCCCAAAACTGTTCACCGCTGCGTTGGAAGACGTGTTCAAGCTGATGGAGTGGGAAAGACGTGGCATTAACATCAATGGCGAATACATCACACACCTGCGATATGCCGATGATATAGTCATCCTGGCGAGTTCCCTGGAAGAACTTGGTACAATGCTCGGAGACTTGAACAGCGCCTCACAACGGGTGGGTCTTAAGATGAACATGGACAAGACGAAAATCATGTCGAATGTCCATGTCACACCCGTACCGGTTGTTGTTGACGGCGCTGCTCTCGAAGTTGTAGACGAATACAATTACCTGGGACAGGTGATCCAGATGGGTAAGTCCAACTTTGAGAAAGAAGTCACTCGTAGAATCCAACTCGGATGGGCTGCGTTCGGGAAACTGCGTCATATCTTGTCGTCCAAAACACTACCTCAGTGCCTGAAGTCGAAGGTGTTCGAGCAGTGTGTGTTGCCAGTGATGACATACGGATCCGAGACGTGGTGCTTTACTATTGGCTTAATCCACAAACTCAGAGTAGCGCAGCGGGCTATGGAGAGGGCTATGCTCGGTATTTCTCTACGTGATCGAATCAGAAACGAGGAGATCCGTAGACGAACAAGGGTAACCGACATAGCTCAAAGAATTAGCCGGCTGAAGTGGCAATGGGCTGGCCACATAGTGCGAAGGACCG
Organism: Thymelicus lineola; assembly: GCA_963932265.1. Classification (NCBI taxonomy): domain Eukaryota; kingdom Metazoa; phylum Arthropoda; class Insecta; order Lepidoptera; family Hesperiidae; genus Thymelicus; species Thymelicus lineola. The sequence continues at coordinate 17,744,172 of OZ010690.1, forward strand.
ATAACCGTTGGGGAAGAAAGGTCCTTGAATGGCGCCCACGTCTCGGAAAAAGGAGCATAGGACGCCCCCCGACCAGGTGGACTGACGACCTGAAGAAGACAGCGGGTATCCGCTGGATACAGAAGGCTCAGGACCGGTCAGAGTGGCGCAAATTAGGGGAGGCCTATGTCCAGCAGTGGACCTCCAAAGGCTGATGGATGGATGGATGGATGGATAGTAATATATTACATATATGTATAATAATTACCGGCGTCATTTACGCAATGTCCATAATATGGATATTACATATTATGTATTATATTTTTAGCCATATTGAGGCGGCTTAGAATACTAACCCCAATCCCACGTCTTACGACACCCATCCGGCGACTAATCCAGCGACACGGTGGTGGGTAGGGCACCTCGGAGGAATTATATTAGTAATATTGATTTTAATTGTTAATGATGAACTCGTTGTGTTCAGGCTGGGAGCTTGAGAGCCAGATCCTTCTTTCTTTTTCTTCACCGTGATGCCTTTGGTGTTGCTGATGTTCATGGGCGATGATAGCCACTTATCATATGGTGGATCGTCAGCTCGTTTGCCGGTTATTACATTAGTGAGTGAAGTGAGTTGTGAATAATGAGTCTCTCCAAAGTGAGAAATCTTTGTGGTACATTCGAATGAAGCAAAAGACAATCTTGTCTTGTCACAAGTTAGTATAATACCTGATGTATTATTACATGTTTGAAGATGATCACACACTGATATAAAACCCAAACCAAATAAATTAAAACCTGAACTCAAAATCAGTTAAATTGGCAACCCTGATCCCCCCACCATAGTGATCTAGCTCCTGGATTACCATCAGAAATTTTAGTATACTATGGATACAAATGAACGATATCGTGATATGACAACGATCTGTGGAGCGATCTATGTACCACCGACGGTGTTCCCACAGTTCTACGATATGGGGACCTTCAAGAAGCGGGTCTATCACTTCCTTCTTAGCCGGCAGCGCACTGGTGGCGCCTCTAGTGTTGCGAGTGTCCATGGGCGACGGTGATCGCTTACCGTCAGGTGGCCCGTCTGCTCGTCTGCCTGCATATTACATAAAAAAAATGACAATACGGGGATCATCCAAAAGCCAATGGTTACAGACCGCGTTCTAATTAAATCTGCAATTGATCTCAAAACTACTTGTATATATACTTGTACAATATTACTAACATTTCTTTTAATCCCTCTTGCTAATATGTCGCTTCATTCTAACTATCGAGGATGGTCGCTTTCAGGACCTTGGGAGTTGAGAGCAAACTAACAAATCTTACTCCGAGTAGAAATGTCTAGTCCATTCCATTTTCCATTGCCATTTCCAATACGCATAAAGTGATTCAGGCATCAGAAAAATCTAGACAAGATACTATTTACGAGCGCAGAGCTAAATCGGGCGTAACGGGGCGGCCGGCCGTTCGGCGTGAATTATGATCATGATATTTTGAAAGGCTTTCGGATCAATTTCTTTATAAACAACCGCAATCATCAAATTTATTTCTTCCCGAAAGATCTAACGCTAGAACCTATAACCGCGCGTTAATATTTATTTTATTCAGTTTGGGTCTTGTTTGTTCGTGTGGAATTTCGTAGTCGACTTTTAATAAAGTTTCCCATACTCGGATGATATGCCTGGTCGAAGTGAAGTTATCCTAATAGAAATAGTTACCTACAGGTAACAGTTTCAAAAAAAACTTAAATGATGTAAGTATTGAATAGTAGTAGCAATCAGTAAGAGGTTAATTAAAAGCAAAAGACAAAATGAAGTAGACGGATAATCGAGCTGAGTCCATTAGCGGACAAAAGAAAAAATAAAGTATACAGATAGATAAAATACAGAAAAATCATTCAGTTGCTAAAGAAATATTGTCGATTATCTTATTTATTTAATTAGTCCGTGGCGAATACTCGTCTTCTTCAGGCTTGTTATCAAGTGTTTCGTTGAGCTCAAATGTTTCTATTATGTTGTCGAATAGACGAAAGACCTAGACTAGACTGTACAGCAGACGATAAGACTACACTGTAATCAGACTAGGGCTTACTATCCGGATATTCGGATATTCGATTTATCCGGATATCCGCCGAATTTTAAAACCGGATAATGGGCTTGTGACTATCCGGATAATTCGAATAAAACGGATAGTAAATTTTTAGTTTTTTTACATGTTTTTTTTAATTGAAATATATGTAAAGGACCAAGATATAATATTTTAAACTTTATAATCACAAAGTAGATAGTCTATTAGCCTCTAATAATATAAAATACGACCAAATGCCAAAAAACAAATTAGTTAAAAACCCTCATACATACACTCGGGTGCAATGAAATCGCACATTTGATTTTTTTCTGCAAAATACAATTTTTTTTTTTTTCTGAAAGATACATATATATTTTTTTAATATGGAATTAAAGCTGGTTTCATTACCTATCCAACGATACCATACAAGCCGTTATTACTTTACCCTACGGCCAAGAATTAATGACAACAAAAAAACCCTAAAATTAACTCCCTTAGGTTACCGTAGTTTGCCAGACTAATGCAGGTATAAAAAGGCATGTTTTGAGTAAAATGTCATCAGTTGCATTTCAACGCTCAAACTGAAAGGACGTCCAGTGACTACAGCTGCAATAATTATCGAAGAAAATGGATACTACGCCAGAAAAAGCCGCTCAAGTCGTTGCTCTAATTGAAGCAGGCCAGAACCAGAGTGCTGTAGCTCGACAGCTGAATATCAGTCGATATTCAGTTCGTCGTGTATACCAGCGCTATCGGGAGACTGGTGGCTATGAACGACGACGAGGATCTGGTCGAGCTAGAGCTACAACTCAGCGCGACAACCGATTTCTCGTAACGACGGCTTTGCGAAATCGTCGCCTGACAACCGTTGATCTTGCACATCATCTCCAAGAGGTGCGTGAAGTGGAAGTCAGTCGGTGGACGGTCAGAAGGAGACTTGCTGAAGGCGGCCTAACAGCGCATAGGCCAGCAAACGGCCCTAAATTGGCGCCAGCTCACCGCCAAGCCCGTCTTCGATTTGCACAGGAACATGTGAACTGGACAGTCGACCAATGGCGAACAGTTCTGTTCTCAGACGAGTCTAGGATGTGTCTCCATGGCAATGATGGACGAGGGCGGGTCTATAGAAGGCCTACAGAGAGATTTGCCCCGTGTTGCATCACGGAACGCGTTGCATATGGCGGTGGTTCGTGTATGTTCTGGGGTGGAATCTCTTTGGAAGCCAAAACTGAGCTTGTCTTCCTCACTGGGGCCAATATAAGGCGTCCAACAAGGGGACTAACTGCTCGGAGGTACGTCGAAGAAGTTCTCCAGGAACATGTCGTACCATTTAGCGGTTTCATTGGAGAGAACTTTCTCTTTATGCATGACAATGCAAGACCCCATACCGCTCAAATTGTAACGCAGTACCTTCAAGAGGTGAATATCAAAACAATGGTGTGGCCAGCTCGGAGTCCGGACCTTAATCCGATCGAACACGTCTGGGACAATTTAAAAAGGAAAATAAGAGACCGAAATATTGCTCCAGCTAATCTCCAGGAGCTGCAAACTGCGCTCAAGGAGGAATGGGACGCTATCCCACAAGACTCTATCAATCACTTGATAGAGTCGATGGGAAACCGGTGTCGAGCGGTAATTCAAGTAAGAGGGGGTAACACTTCGTATTAATAAAGGTATTTTTGTAAGAAAAGGGTGTTTTTTTTTAAGCCTTCATTTCCCACACAGTTTTGTCAAGGAAACTTCTTTTAATAAAGGATGAATTTGTAATTGGTGTTTTTTTTTGGCAGTAGGATAAAGTAATAACGGCTTGTATGGTATCGTTGGATAGGTAATGAAACCAGCTTTAATTCCATATTAAAAAAATATATATGTATCTTTCAGAAAAAAAAATAATTTGTATTTTGCAGAAAAAATCAAATGTGCGATTTCATTGCACCCGAGTGTATAATTTTTATGAGATAACTTACAAAATACAAATAATGGCAGCTCGATATTTCTACAGAATACATGCAAGAAGCGTCCAAACCATGTTCTAGGAATTTCCGCAATTTCAATAAAATATTGGTAGGCCTTTAAGAAAAATGGGGAGGCACTTGCTATCCCCCTTGATGTCTCGAAGGCCTTCGATAAGGTCTGGCACGCTATCCTTCTAAGCAAGCTTCCAGCTTACGGCATATTCCCTGGCCTTATCCACTGGGTAAAGGACTTCCTGAGCGACCGGTCTTTCCGCGTTGTAGTCGATGGTTGTTAATCGAGAACGATGGCTACAAATGCCGGAGTTCTTCAGGGGTCCATTCTCTCCGCCACTCTTTTTCTGCTGCATATAAATGACCTGCTTATGCCCGGTATTTATGGGTACGCGGACGATAGCACAGTGGTAGAGAGATACCTACCAAGTTCCAGAGCCAGTCGGGACGAAATTCAGTCTGAAAGAGAAGCTATGGTTGTTCGTATGAATCTCACACTTCGGGTTGTGTCCGAGTGGGGCGAAGCCAATCTTGTGAGATTCAACGCCACTAAAACGCAGACGTATCTATTCACCGCCAAGAGGAGGCCGCTTACCTTGGCTCCTACTTTTCGGAATGTATCCTTGGATTATACCAACTGCCTTCAGTTTTTAGGAGTAGATTATATCCTTGAAACTCAAGTTTGGGCGGTTCATTGAAACCAAGGCTAAGGCTGCTGCAAAGAAACTTGGTGTCCTAGCAAAGATACGGCGATACTTCACACCGAGGCAACTCTTAACCTTGTATTGAGCTTTATACAAGCTCAAAATACAAGCGTTCGGCCGTGTGTGGAGTACTGTTCGCACGTTTGAGCAAGTGCATCCAAATGTCACCTTTCTGCCTTGGACTCATTGGAAAGGCGTGCGAAGAGGCTGACTGGTAACCCAGATTTGGTTGAGAGCAATCTGCAAAGCCTCGATCACAGGCGCAGAGAAGCCAACCTCTCGGTTTTCTACAGGGGACATTTCAATGAGTGTGCACAGGAATTGTTTGATATAATTCCTCCATCTCTCGACATGTTGAACGACGTGACGCACGGCGGCTATCCATCCTTTTGTCGTGAACATCCCGCCAATAAGGACGAGGTGGTTTGCCTCGTCATACACACCGCCAAGGACTGGAATAACTTGCCTGCTACGGCGTTTCCGCCTGTCTATAACTAACTATAATGAAAGAGTGATTAGGCTTTTACTAAGTTAATGTGCTCACCACCTTGGACCACATCTCCACTTACCATCAGGTGGGATTGTGGTTAAGCATTAACTTATTTGTGTAAAAAGAAGTAATATTTCTGCGACGGATTTAATAGAAAAAATTTAACAAAAAGACCGACTTCAAATGAAGTACATCCTTTCGAATAATAATAAAAAAAGAATCATCGAAATCGGTTGGCGTGGTATTGAGATATTCGACCATTTGTCGCGCACCACATGAAAAGCACCAGCTTTTGATTTAAAAAAATCATCAAAATCGGTTCACCCAGTCGAAAGTTCCGAGGTAACAAACATAAAAAAATACATTTGAATTGAGAACCTCCTCCTTTTTTTGAAGTCGGTTAAAAATGGATCGTTTAGGCACTCGCTCGCGGTGCTCAGCCTAGCCCCTGAAGTAGAAATGGTTCTGGAGAATCCACATGCCGCTCTACAAGCTCACTGTATTTACAGCATAGCTTAAAAATTTAGCTCAGAAATCGAGCAGTTCTATGGCAATCCTCCTTGCGTCGATGTTCACAGTGCTGAGGGTCATGACCTCCTCAACGGATCACTTTATCCTTCCAGCACTATCTTGCACCAACGGATCCTATGCCCTGCGGCGTGGATGGCCTCGTGCATCCTGCTGTCAAGAGTGGTGTGGATTTGATCCGACCAGCGTATCGGAATTCTGACTGTGACCTCGTGTTCTGGTCCCCTGGACTTTGCCGGTGATGACTAACTTCCCAAGATTGTCACCGTTCTTCCGGGCGATGTGGCCTAAAATACTCCAGTACTCATTGATAGCAGATGGTTGAAAAGCCTCTTGGTCTCCTAGGTTTCCTGCTTTTGGGCTTTTCTATGACAATAGACTACGGAAATTGAACAGCTTTGCAGATAGGGACGCTACCAACTAGGCTACAGGGTCGTCCTTGAGGATTCCTCCTTGAGGGTTCGCCATGATGCTGGTACCCAGGTCGAAAACCTTGAGGTGTGTTAGCTTTCAGAAGAAGACGGTACTAGCTCGATGTGATGTGGTTAAAACATATACGTGTAGAAATTACCCTAAGAACATTGCTAATTAGTTTATGACTAGATGCGACTCTAGGATGAAGCTTAGCAGCGTTCTGATACATCTCACAAAAAGTATTGGGTTTTGAATTAAATTTTGAACGAGTTTCATAATAAAAATATTGATTGTATTCATAAATTATTTGTATTTTACCTTCTATAAGTATTATTCGAATTATTCGTATTATCCGAATATATCCGGATAATGATTAGGGACTATTCGAAATATCCGGATACTAAAATTGAGCGGATAATTGCATGCCCTAAATCAGACTCAGCGGTACCTACTGTTATCTTGTTATGTAGGGATAATAAGTAGGTGTTGTATTGCGGGGGGTGTTACTTTATTTCTGCGAGGTCGACATAGAGGCGGTGCTGTGTAAGTAAATATATTTTTAAACAATTTCTTTTTTTAATTTTTGTTCATTGGCGATTGTAATGTGACGCGTGAGTATACTGTGACGGAATCACATATCTGCAACGAATCCAATTAATGTAACTCGTAACGTAAAAAGTACGACGCGTACTTTGTAACTTTGTAACCCACAACCCCCACAACAAAATCCCTATAAATCTATAATATTACAGAGCTATAATATTATAGAGCGGAGTAATAAAGAGAAAAGTGTAATAAAGAAATACAGAGAATCTACAACGGCTGATTTCTAAGTGATAGAAGTCTCATACAAAGCATCATTGCAGTCATCAGTGTCATCACATTTAGACGCTGGGGAGGTTTAGAAAAAAATGCCCTTTCCTTTTAGAGCAGCGTGGGGGGTTGCGACGTGTATTGCCACTCTCGACTCTCGAGCCATGCATCTTTACAAGCATCAAAATATTACGAAGCTAAGATGTTCGGTTACTTTGCCGGTAAACTGAAACCCTTTGTAATTGTTGCTATATCGTCGAGCGACCGTAGTTATTACATTAGTGTCGTGTGGAGTGGTGTGGAACTGTGGAGTCGATATGTGTGGAGTGTGGTCGAGTGGTCTCACCTCCAGCTCCTCCTCGGACGAGTGGTGGTCGTACAGCTGGTCGGGTTCGGGCGCGGGCGCGCGTGCCGGCGCCGGCGCGCACGCACACGCCTCACCGGCCATACCTGCCGCCAACACACACACGTTAGTTATGGTTCGGTTTAACATAAACACTTCTTCCTAACCAGTGATATAACATGCCACATGAGATGACGTTACTTATGATGTTACGTTACGGAATTCTAGCACACGTTGCATCCTTATTAATGACGTCGAATTTTTGTTCTAGATACGGATCAATATCGTTTAAAAATGCAAAACACTTAGAATGTTCACCCATGTTTTTGAGTAACCGCTGGAGAAGTTCACTAATTTTATAACATATACAACAGGTTCCACGTGTGATTTGCATGTGCATGTGGCGGTGGCGCTGCACGCATCCCGCGAGGTGGCATGCGGCGTGGGGGGAGGGGGTAGACCGGGCGTCGAACGAGCAAGGAGCAGTACAGAGGTCAAACTTCGTACGAGCGCTTTCACACGGCGCGAATTAATATAGTATGCAACAACAAAAGTAGGTTATAGGATTTAATTGGTAGCCCGGTCTTACCGGCGCGACTTACGTTTTAAATAAGAACAGTCATTAAAGAAGTCATTACAGATTGTAAAAACCTTAAAGATAGTGAAGCGGTGGCTTAAATTAAGTTTGATGACGTGTACGAGTACGTAAGACTGATCACATCCCACCAAGTTACTCGAAGTGGCTCTGCAGTACTGCACTTTCATCTTGTAACTTCGATCCAGGATTAGTAGAGGGCGCATAAGGAGTGTCAGAGTGGCACTAGTAGTTAGTACACTGTACGTAGTTTGCGCTCTGCACGATATACATACAGTGACGACGTCGACGGCGCGGTGTGCGGCCCCGGAAAGCGGCAGCCAGCGCGGCGCCACTCACATCGCACGCGGCACGACGAACCCGCTCCGCTGCCGTCACGACACGTCACGTCATACAGCTGATATAGCGTACGTCCTGACTCCCGAGTCCCGACCCGACCTTCTGACCCATTCTTCAATATCCCACAATAATCATTGATAATTAATCTCTGCACTGTTTTTAAGATTAAGGCCATCAAAATCATAGAGCGGATGACATTTATGCGGCCGCATCGGGCTCTCATATGATTTCATACAAATGCGGCGCGTTCGGCGCGTACGGTGCGGATTTAATATGTGCGTTCACCATAAAGGTTTAGACCTGTACTTAGTGATTTATTAAGCAGTATAAAAATTAACATCCCCTACAGCTATCCACGACATCCTATCATCAAAATTATGTTTGAGCTTTCAAGCAGGACAAATGCTCTCAGGCATTCCCCCTTAACACGAATGTGCTCTGAGTATAATCAATTTTCTGCGATCATCAGTAATTTAGATATCTTTTACGAGTCGATTGTTTAAGCCTGAAACAAAAACTTCCTGCACATTTCTCTACCTAGCTTCTAGTAGGTACATACATTTAAGAAAAAATGCATTAATTACCCTGACTATTTTGTAAAACAGATTTTTTAGTCAGATAACATATTACTACTAGGAACGATGTACGCACATATAATTGACAAGCAAACATACCAGATCATGTTGTAGTAATGTTAAGCAAATGTAATAATTGTAAGCTGTTGGTGTGTTGGTAAAAAATAAATAAATAAACGTAAGTGCCAGACCCGTGAAACCAACTATTCGCTGTCTTCCTCAGAACATAAGTCTACGTGTACTTCCGTCCATCCCTAGTGATACAATTTATATTAAGCTCCTAAAAAGCAATCATAATTACCTTCTTAATGTTGTCAAATAATCAGCCTTCAACCCCAGGAGGTAAGTCGTATTAAAATCAACCTTATATTTCAAATCAACATTACAACTTTTTAATGCAAACGCAAACTTTTTAAAAGCAGGAACAATTTACAACACGAAACGAAACTCGCCCATTTGATGGTAAACTAAACTATATTTCAAATTAAAAACAAAAATCAGATTGCCAACACGAAAGCCTTAAAAGCTGTTATGATTACGAAGCCAGGCGAGAATTTATTTAAATTTTAAGCAGTGCAAGGCGAGAGCCGACCGGTGTTACAAGAATAATGCAATTTAATATGTAGATGAATCATGAAACCACTAATCTCGGTAACATAACGTTCCCAGTGTTCCCGCCTCCACTACTAGCCACCACCACGCCACCGGACGGCGAACGGCGAACAAACAGAGCTCCGCTGGAACGAAACACCGTTTAAAAACCAAGTTCGGAATCATAACTTTAAAAGTTTCGAGGTAGCGCTAAAACTACCATTCATGCAAACTGTAATAAAGATAAGTAATTGACTTTCAGTTGGCAATTTGTATGAAATATTGAAATGAGCGAGAAAATAGTTTGAAGACACTGCGCAGGCTTGTTGTTAGAGGAACGGGCTTGTTTGTCTCCAGTGAGATTTACTGAGGACTGAGGCCACAGACGTGTAGCGAACTAGCGACCTGAAGTGACATACTAGAATTATATCTCATAACAGGGTGAAATATTATAGCTGCAATAAACGAATCACCTGATAAGGAACAATATACAAGGATAGTTGAGAAAAATAAAAACCATATGAAAATTGAAAAGGCAACTATTATAATTTCTCTTCAACCAAGTTCTTATTCATAGATAAAGTCCAAAGTTATCAATCAGAGCGTTTATAGAAAACATAAAGATATTAATTTAGTAACGATTTTTAGTGGACATTTATCAATCAGAGCGTTTATAGAGAAGAAGATAAAGGATATTAATTTAGTAACGATTTTTAGAACGTCATTTTACTTACACATTGTAAATCGCTGCAACTACCATTTATAACAACGGAAAAGCGTTTCAATCGGTCAGACCATTGCTATGAAGTGTTTATGACGAAGGGTGCTCCGTACTAGTATGCGAGCGACCTCAATAAATGTTCTTGAACTGCAACGAATTCATAACACGTGGTTTTCATTTCTTTTTTTTTTAAGCCTTGAGCAGCCATTTCGTATTAAGAAAGAATTAGACGAAGAAATGTTATTTCTCATTTATTTTACCGCATTAAAATATTCATGCACCTACTTAGAAAAGCCGGAGGAATTGCTAGGCGTGTTTGCGCAAGTGAATATTAGTTGGGTCGTTCACACCCGGCCTGCATTTTATCACCTCCGACCAAAAATTATACATTCACACTACAGCGTGGCACCGACACCGACACATGCACGTGTAAGTGAGGTTCAAAAATAACGCTAAAATCATTAGTGCAAGTTTATTCCATCTGAGGGTTGGCCAGCTGGATGGCTGGATATAAACGTCGTTACCAACGGAGTCGGTCGGCGGACTATTTCCACGCTTGTCTCCAGCCTCCACTATCTCGCCTAGGGAATGTATGGTAATTTTTAGTGACAAAGAAAATTACCTAGTGAGAGACCGTTTAAAACAAACGTTCTGCAATATTGTGGTGATCTAACATAAATATGTAGAATAGCTTTGGAGATATTTTGAACTTTACTATAATTGAAAAAGAAGTACCTAGCATAAAATAACTGAATTATATTATAATAAAGCAATCAACATGCCATAAAACAGCAGTTTAAATATGAATAATGTTAATTACCACAAACAATTTATACACTCTGTCGCTGTCGTCCAAAGCTCATGAGAGGAACGGTTATGGACGTTATGGTTAAATTAAGAAAGTGCCGGGCGGATTTGAACTAATAAAAAAGTAAAATATACGTTTGCTAGTATACGAAACATACTTTTCACAAACATAAATAAATTTGGACATCGCGATAAAAAATAAATAACATTACTGTACCTTCCTACCGACGGTCGCCTACCGGACGTGCAGTCGGGGCGCGGGTCGACGCCGGTTGAAGCAATCAACTTACAGATTTCCCTCTAAATACATTACCAACGTAATCCGGGGACGATCAATGATCGATCAGCCGTCTCAGCCGGCCCATACAAAAACACCCTATCGAGATTGAATCGCCAAAGCAGACGATAAATCACTACACTCAAATGGTCCTACGAGTCTGACACCACTTTTTTGGACTTCAAGCCAAGGATGTGTTCAGTAATAAAATAATTACCTTGGAAGAGGTTACACACTATCTCAATGTATTAATGTCATAAACATTAGAACATAGTATTATTGAAAGACGCTAAGGAAAAATCGTTTTCTTATTTAGAGAACTAAAAATACTTTAAAATATTGTTACTTCATCAAAAATAAATTCCTGAATTTCCTTGATAATTTGAATGATATTTCCAATTTCGGTGCTTCTAAATAAATTGGGTCTACCAATTCGAAATAAGTTTTAGTTGGTAAAAGTTGTTCGATCAACGTCATGGAGCGGCGCATTTCACGTTTAGCAAAATATGGTACCAGGCATTCAGCAGTAGAGACATTCCTTGTTGGAATAAAATTCTTTTACTATGTTTATTTGTGAATGTTAAATTTTTGCACTATAACTTTACCTATTTTACTATTTCAGAAATAGCAATGAAACAGATTAACAACTGTCAGCGCTCTATTTCGGTAAACGTGTAATTGAATTTATAATAATTTTCCAGGACAAAGAAATTTTCTACATTTAGAACACTTTAATCAATTTAGCTCCTCCTGAATTCAGGAATAAGATGGTACTCAATGATATACCTAGGCTAATGTTTCCGTTACCATAATTAATAAAAATTCTGAATACGTAATAAGTGGAGAATATATGGTTAACGCTATTCACACTGCGAATATGATCCACAGGTTTGTGCAAAGATATCGTCACGCCAAAGCGGTGTTCGATCGATATCATACTTATGTACTTATTATGGACTTCTTGGAGAGCCACCACTAGCTCCAATATTACTTGGGTTATTGGGTCATCATTTTGTGCAAGCTTTGTCGACCGCAGGTTTGAATTAAATTCAGAGGAAGACTAAGAGATTAACAATTTTTCGAGGTATATAAAATTCTACAGAAGGTGGATGGTAAAGGATAATTAATTAACAAATAAACTTGCAGGAAATTCAAAAACATCTCGGAACATAAAGTATAAAACTGTAGGTGACAGTTGACACGGACTCACGACACCGGTAGCACCACATCAACACGTATGCACAATAATCAAGCTAAAAACCGAAGCAGGGGTCCAAAGGAGTAGAAAAGCCTCTTGTGACGTAATTACACTCCCTTCTAGGGCTGCCAGCCAGTCACTTACAACGGTATTGGTATTTTTAAAACTGAAACATTATTCATAAAATGATATTTCATTGCAACATAATGACCCACACGCTGGGCTTGGGTCCTCTGAAGAAAAAAGACTTCGCATAAGCACGCTTCTTCCCGGTGTTTTCCTCGACCGAGTAGTAATTGATTAATATGTATAACCGATTCAGTTAGAAAAATTGGAGATAACTAAAGTAAATGTAGCCGAACTACGTTAGATGTTCCTTGTGTGGAACTACCTACCTATCTATATAGTGAATGTTTTAGTTTTAGTATTTCCAAGTTACTGACAGATTTCCATTACAAACTGCCCACACGTAACTGCCCAATTTGTCATTTTACTGCCTACGAAACTTAAACATAAACATATTTTTAATATTAAGACATTTTTAAATCCAGTGTGTGTGTAACATGTGGGTAGGGCTGGATCTGGATTGTCGGTTGGCAATCCTAGGCCCCTCCGGAACTCTCCGCGCTGCGAGTGGCAAGAGAGGTACGAGGGGAGCAACGTTCGGGTTCAATGTTCTAAATCTCTGTTCAGGCCCTTCGCAACTCGTGTACTTTAACCTTTACTCTTGGTTGCATTCACCTCAGACCCCATCCCGCCATAAGCCAACTATTTGTCACATATGAATTCAGCTTATAGAATAGCGGATAGTGAGTGACAATCCGCTTACAAAAGGACGAAAACTAATCTAATGCGAGGCGTTCCGGTCATCCAAGTTTAGCATACAGAAGTTATATTAGATAACTTCGACTGGGACATGTTACTTACTACACATGAAAATTTTACTCTATCGATACTTCGATATGGTAATATTTTGATGCTTCTCATGCATGCTTCCAGTATACTTTCAATGGGTCGCACTTTTCCATTAAATATAAAAATCTTCTGATTCGTCAATATTACATTATCAATTATTATCAGAGACGTCGTGCTGAATGCAGCATCTTAAGGCGTGCGTACTTGTTGCGTGTTCAACTACATGCATATTTTGTTAGTAGGTAATACTTACATACATTTTCACACTGAATGTGAAAAGTACTGAAACCAATATATAACCAATATATACCTTAATCTAATTCAAAGCCAAGATGCCGAGCCGTGTCTTCGTCTACCCAAAAACAACTTACAAAATATCTGAATTGAAGCGTAATAAAAAAGGAACCGACGCGGACGACTCAAATAAACATCGTGCCAAACGTGCTAAACTGTCAAATTAAGCCCGTATTTATATGGCAACGTCGCTTACGTCCGTTTTTGTGTCACACATCGGCAAAGGCCAACCGACTTACATACTACATACTACACACTACACGTCCCTTAACAGTGTTCCTCTTGTGAATAATTGAAAGGCTTGCCTCCGACTCGCTTGACGCACCGTTCTCGCTTCGATGTTATCTCCAGCAACCGCAAGCTTCTTCTTCGCGCGCCGAATTCAACGGCGTCTTTCTCCCATTCTGGTAGAGTCCAAATTTGCAGAGCATGAGCTTCGAGTCCAGCAAACGTTATCGTGGCGCGTGCGCAGATCGAGATTCAGTACGCCGCCGTTGACGGGAGCGAGTCACGACACGTCGAACGTCTGTACGGTGTCCATAACTCTGGACTTGTTTATGGAGTTCTGCTTGTTTACAGGGTTTCCTGCTCGATCTTATTTGAATGTTTCGATATTTCAATACCGATCCGACATTTGCAATACGCGTTGTCACCCATTGATTTAACGGACATTGAAACGTTAATTTATATTAACATTTATGTTCTATTATGCGGATTGTGGATCGACTGCAAATATCAATTTACGAAGCTTCGCATACATCGCTTATCTTGCAAATCGTACTATTATTCTTATTTTATTTTAAGCCTCTTAATGTTTTTTTGGAACCAAGTTCCCGTACGTTGGGATTCAGGGGTAAGCCAAAAAGAACATTGAAGATTTTCACCAAACCACCACTTGTACCTGTTATCAAATACATAATATACCTACAGGTAACGGAATTTCTTATCATCGGGGTGGCTCACAAGTCACAAGACCTGTTTTTGACTTTTCATGTTATAAAATATTAAGTTAAAGTGATGCGACATGCAAAAGCTGCAGTGCCTAAAGCTACAGTCCCACAAGAGCATGGTTACTCCAATGTAAATGTATACGGTATGCGTCTCGACGTGACCGGCCGCGCGGCCCGCGCTGCGCGTGGGCAGACCGAGCCGCGGAGCCCGAGACCCGACCGACACTCGTACCACGACGACGCAAACTCTCGTGCTCCATCGTCAGCAAACAACGCTCCTCGCTCTGACAGTTTTCAAGGTTCACCTCATGTTGTTATAACTTGTCATCTTCCAAATTAGAATATAACAACTGTAAATGAAATAAAGGTGTGAGACATTATTTCCAGCACCTTCAGGTCTAGCCTTTTTATCTATTTATCAGTTTGTATGTACTTCTTATAGTTGTAGCATTACAGATAAATATGTCTCTAGAGTGAGTATAATTTCCGTATCAAATGCAAGAAGCGGCCGAGTGCCAGCAGTTTGCACCCCAATAAGACAATAGGCATGTTGGCAACGGCGTAGTAAAAAGTTCAATTAGAAAATATGTATGAGCTGTTCTTGGCTGCGAGGCAATGCGATCAGCGATGTAAAAAACTGCATTTTACTGTTTAATCAGCAAATGGAAAATTATATATATAGACAATGAAATAATTCTGATGATACGATTATATTATTATCTCTTCAAAGTAGCAGCGGTATGGAATTAGATCATTTATGTGATCAGGTATGGGATTAGTATCATTTTTGACGGTAGAATAAGGTCAAGAAATATTAAACAAGTTACGGTTGAAACGAGATTTTCGATCATCAATAATTTCCAGAGGATCTGATAACAGAACCGGTCGAGCGAAGGTTTTGACAATCTACATTAGTGTTCAACTCTCGTAGGAATC
The DNA here is from genome assembly GCA_963932265.1 of Thymelicus lineola. Classification (NCBI taxonomy): domain Eukaryota; kingdom Metazoa; phylum Arthropoda; class Insecta; order Lepidoptera; family Hesperiidae; genus Thymelicus; species Thymelicus lineola. The sequence continues at coordinate 17,759,681 of OZ010690.1, forward strand.
ACGATACGATAAGATACTGAGAAACAAAGTGTTTCGCGGATTTTACTGGCAAGCAGCAAGTCGCACATCGATAAATCCTTCGGCGATAGGTATGCAAATGTGGCAAGCGACGATGGCTGCACGTGATCTGCGTTAACAACGTTCGTACGTACTGATTCAGCTTCGTATGGATCTGTTTTGTTTCACGTATGTAAAGTAACAAGTATAGTAAACATTTCGGAGAAAAAAAAACACGAATAAGAATGAACTGTCACCAGAGTAGCATGTTTTTGGAAAGAAATTGTTGCTTGAGCCGTTTATTAACGTCACATTGTTTAATATTGACGTTACAATGTTTAATGGTCATTTTTTAATAAATGAGTTAGCATTAATATTGTGACTGTAGGAATAAGTAAAACCTTTCAAGGTGATCTGTTGCGTTTTGCCGTTGGGCCTAGCTAGCTAGAGCCTAGATCATTGTTCGATTGCTGACTTGACTTAATACCGGCAATCCAATCATGATGCGATTAAATCACTATTACTGTTTCGATCATATTGAGTTTGCATCACGACAGTTAAATCACGGTAGTTAAATCATCGTGTAATAATAATGGCACTTACAAATCTATTAGAGTCGCGTCGTCGATAGTGGCACATTTTTTATTAGTATAATTAAGTCTATCATAGAAGAAGACATCAGTTGCAGAGAAGACTACACTGTCTACATAATAAATAACAAGACTACCTGATCCAAGATGAAACCGTTTAAATCAACCACAAACACCACACCCTTGTTTCAAGTTTCGACATCCGTTGGACTCAAAGTAGGAAGTTTTGGCTTTTCCAAACTCATTGCTCGATGGATATTTCTTATTTACAGTGGAGCGTAAATAAGTTGAGGCATAAAAGTTGGTGAGCCGTAACGTAACAACTCAATAATTAAAAACCTGCTTTCGAGATGTTTGTATGGGTGCGCTGCGGCGACGTATTGGAAAGGTGTTAAAACGGAGTGTTTGCTTTGCCACTCGACGTTCCTCGACGTACTCGATTGTTCGGTTCACGGCCCCACGGGCTTCCTGGGCCCCGGCATGAAACTGTTTCGGTTGCGTTAATACCGCGCAGGACTCCCAATTAACTTCACTGACTTGACGTGATTATTATATTATACTATTTATCGGAACCCTTTGCATCCTGAGAATCAATTCAAGATGTTTATTTGTGTGTCTGTAAAAGTAAAAGAAATCGATAAAAATGATTTCCTACTATGCACTTTTGATTGCGCGTTTGTGTGGAGTTCCATGATCGTACATTTGTATTCGTAATAAGTGTAATAATAATCGTCGGTGTGCCGCGATGCCGCGATGCCGCTGCCGCGGCCGGTGCCGGTAGACCGGTGGGCGCATGCGTAATTGCGGCAGCGCCGGCCGCTCGTTCGCCCGCGGTTCGAGCAAGGCCAAGGTCATTCTCCCCGTCCCCCGCCGCCCACCGCCCCGCTGCCCGCGCACTCCATTTTTTGCGCAGTGATGTAATCCAAAATTCGGCGCGCGCGCAACGTGGTCGCAGCATCGTCACGTTCAAATAGGTAAACACCACATATTAAGGTACCTACCAGAGGTATACACTTTGCAGCACGATCGATTTCAACGACCGCGACGAGTCAGATCATCATTTTTATCAACAAAACCGCTTCGTCCGTTCCGTTATAAATTAGCGTTATTACGCCGAGTTTCAACTTCGCAACAATACTGTAGGCGTGTTTACTTTAAATTTTTTATTTGCATGCACTTTTTTATTGATCTGAGGCATGCACGACAACTTTAAAAACTAGATTATTGACGATATTTCATATTTTGTAAATCGCTGAGAACATTTCATATAAATTAAGCTAGTAAAGCACTTTTCTATGAAAAAATCTTGTTTCTAAAGGACCTTTTTTTTCGTACCTACCCTAACAAATATTAAAAGTAAGAACCTAACAAGCAGTAGAAAAATACAAAAAAAGGGAAAGAGCATAATCATTAAAACCTTCCGAATGGAAGAGAGATAGGTAAATAAAGAAAGCATAGTAATTAAAGAAGCTAACAAATAGGTAAAGTTAGAGTCATACCCACGCGGCTACGCACGCAAGCCGTGACTGCCAACATAATTACAAATAGTCGAATTGAAGTCAATGAAATAGAGTTTTTACACTCGGCTAATTTATTGTTCACGCAAGAATTGTGGCTAGTTCGGCGAGATTCCGCACCTCAACATCCTCGTCGCCAGCTGGGCCGCACTGAGTTCTGAGCAGAAGAGGCAGAATGGCACGTTTTTTACACGACTGCGCCAGGAGGGTTATGTTTTTCAAGTGTATGTATGTATATTTCTTTGGCAAGCTCTGTAGTCTAAACCACAGGTCTAAACGGCTTGATCGATTTCAGCTTGAGAGGTGCCGTTAGGTTCGTCTTAATTGTGAGAGTGACACCGGGTAGGTACATCAAAATTGAAAAAGAATGGCCGATTTCTGGCGCAATAATTGAGTCTTCAAATTTTTTTCTCAAACCTATCGAGTGGGGTTTCATTGTATTCATACATATTCAAAAATGACTCGTAAGTTCCTTTCATCATTTTTCATTTTAAGTAACAGTTTATAATATATTATAACAATTTAAAGTTATTTAAACAACCATTCTCGCTAAAAAAGTCAATGAATCCTAACTGATGTGTAAAATAAAATAAAAATTACCCGACTGCATAAAAAACTAAAAAGAAAAAATAAGCCCAATAGTTTAGAATGTTGTTAAAAGTAGTACTGAACAACTAAACCATAGAAGGATTAACAGTCAGGAGCCATTTAAGCCATTTAAAGGGCTGCTTGGGAATAAATCAAACAAGATTTGATTGGTTGAAGAACGGTCCCAACTGTTAAACCTTGTACGGTTTAGTTGTTCAGTATTACTTTTAACAACATTCTAAACTACTTGCTTTTAGCCCTATTCGCCTTTACAACTTTACGCATGAAGAAAAAGGCCAGTTGTCTAAACCGGAGATTGTGGGTTCATATCCCACCAGGGTAAAATCGAAGGAATTCTATACAACACGAAGGAAACCGGACGGGTTGCCGACCACAAGCCGTCCGGCCGCCTCACCGCGGAACCGCTGTGGTGACATCTCAAGTGCACATTACACGAACAATTAAATTGGAATGCCGCCTCTCCGTGTAACAATGTGTGCTTTTCGTAACGGTTATTGCTAAACGTTACCTATTGTTCTTATTGTGAAATCATGATTCCTTGACGTCGCGGCGTCGGTTCGATTCATGTCGTTAATGAGTCGGGTACTCGGGCAGGCGGATGTAGTTCGATCGATCTTCACGCCGCGCTCGACGCTGGACGCCGCGCGTCGTCGATGAATGTCGCGCTGCCAATATTATTTTCGTATGAATGGCACTACTATAGGTACACATGCTCGTACCGTCTTCCTATGCCTCTTGCCAAACAATTCCATCGGAGTGATTCGCCGGTGCCAGAAACATACATACATTGTAAGGAGGAAATTATTATTCGTTCCAACATCATTAAAACGGAAGGCATTCGCTCACCTGAAGCGGCGGTTAATAATAAATCGATGTCAATGTATAGATAATCAGAGTGATGTAAAAACGAATAAAAAGATATAAAAAAAGCTTATCGATAAGGAAAAATGTTACGTTATAGATTCGACAATGATTACATGTAAATATGAACAAGAAAGTGTTGAAGAAGATATCACGTTCGTGTGGACAATACAGAGTGAAAAAACCGATGTGATTAGCAGTATTAGCAGTGAAGAGAATGCACAATAAACAGTAGTGGTTGGAGTAGATTCCTAAAGAGTTGAAGACGCAAGCGTGCGGGCGTGCGGGCGTGCGGGCGCGGCCGGCGGCTCGCCTACGCGCGGCCCCGTACTACGATCCATACTACTTACTACTAAACCATAGTAGAAGCGGAGTAGCGCACAGCTTGCCAACATTCTCATGTGCCCGGAGTTTCGGACCACCACGTGGCTGATATATTCATCCGGCAATTATTTTTGTGATAACGCGCTTGTAACGTGGCCAGATTGTAATTCGGATACATCATGTCGCCGATTATCTGTCGATGTCGTTGTGAAACTCGCACTAGGAATAGTAATTGGATCATTTTATATGACGATATTTGCGAGATATCTCGCCGTGATCGTGCTTATGATGGGCCCGTCCAATGACTGGCTCACAAATCCGCAATTATCCGCTTAGTTTAACTTTAAAACGTTCAGGGTCCAGTAATTATATAATTTGATATACGGGTCCTTTCTGACAACTTTATAATGATTACTGACGCTGACAATACTGTAGCTAATTAATAACTTACTGATGTCGGTGACGTCGTTCCACTTCATAATGACGTCGCCGCAAAAATCACCTGAAACAAAAAATAGGGACCATCAGTAACGAAGTTTACGAGGTACGCTTGAGTGTTTAGTAATTGAATTCGCCCCGACGAGAGGAGGGATCCAACCTTGACCCGTTATAAAGGAACGGCGGACGAAGACTTCGCACAGTAAATAAATGTATCCATCATTCTCGGGTAGATAAAGCAATTCTCCACGCTCGGAAACTCCGAATTAAAAGTCAGGAAATTGAAAAAGTAAAGAAATAACATTCACCAGTGGTAATCCGAGCCCGCGAGCCCGAGAGCCCGCGGTCCCGTTAAACCGTGCCCCGTCGCAATTGAATCTTGCGTTACAGAATTAACACATAATGTAATTTTTTGTGGCTGTGAGAGTGGGAATTTTCACAACGGTTGCTCCTTTAAATAGAATGGATCATAATAGAAATGAATCGGAGGTGAAAAAGTGTTATATTGCATACAATGAATGCAGTGGTCGGTATTTAGCTAAGTATCGGCACGCATGCGATGGCACCGACGGCAGGAGACGCCGTCGGCATCACGCAATCAAATGGTAATGAGCCGCCATCGGCGCCATCTATCAACCGTCAGCTCACTGATTCTAGCATCTCATTAGTCGCTAGTAGCCACTGCCTCACTCACAGATTTTTCGAGTTTTCCTTTTCAAAATTTTCTTTATTTTGTTAAAGGATGAGCAAAACATAAAATTAATTTAATACTTTAAATTTGATCATTCCTTATAAACAAAATAATCGAAAGTGTAATTTGTAGATCTGTATAGAAAAATTGGACTATTAAACATGATAGGACGATGTAAAGACAACGTACCAAAAAAGGTCAGCACTTGGCAAGACTACATCCGTGTAGTGTGTACCGATAGTCCGACACCGAGCTGGCAGCTGTCTAATCATAATTTACGCGTAAACACAATAGAATCTAATGTCGCATACATGGTTAAGGAGTAACCTCGCATAGTTAATGTCGATCAGCTAGGCGGGCAGTGCGCGGTGCGCGCTCTTGGCAGATACGCGAATTTATCAAGTGCGTTGCCTCACGACACCGCGACATAGAAAGCTGGGCTCACGCTTGGCGCCGGCATGAGGCTGCTCACCTCAGGCCGTCTCTACTTTGATATTAAGGAGCGGATTAGACTTGTATTATTTTGAACTTTATTATTATGATTCTAGAAATAATACCGATATCATTGCAGATGTGACAATGATCTTTCATGCGTGCCCTAATCCGAAAATTAAAATTTCCCTAAATAAAGTCAAAAAGATTCCAAATACTAAAGAAAATTACTGTAGGTTGGAATTGGAACGATTACAGAGTTTATGATTCAATTGGAATACTGTCTTCTTAAGCGCATTAGACGATGGAAGATACAATGAGGGAAAACGCATCGTATCCAAAAAAAAGAAAGACCCGTTTTTGAAAATATCGCTGATGTGATTCATCATTTTGATGAATCGTTTCGTAATTGAAGCCAATTAAGCACCGGTGGCTTCTCTATACTTTCATAAACTCACAGCGTAGCGTTATTTGCTACTTACTATGCAGGTTTCTTAATTATGTTGCAGATCATATTATTTTTAGGTTGTGTAATTTATACAGCTCATTTGATAAAATGTTAGATTAAATTATTTGAAGATATCATTAACACTTTAGTACCCACGACATCCATTTCTGTACTTACTTCATATTTTAAGATAGTTTTTGTATCAATTTGCAGCGATAGGCAACTCAATTCAACGCATGTTAATATTGGGTCAAACGAATCGCGGAGTTTTCATCCTATGTCAAGATATAAACAACTCTCCCCAAGTAAAGCAAAGTGACATTAAAACAGCCCGGAGCTAAATTCGCTAGACCGCTAGTGAATGGGAAGGGTGCTGTGAGTGTGTGTGTGTGTGTGTGTGTATGTGTGTGTGTGTGTGTGTGAGAGAGTGCTGTGATCTGGAAGCTGGAAGCTACACGCGCGCCCGCGTCCTACTTACGACTGAATGAATTATTCTAATCGGACCCTTGCATGGGCTTCCAATCGCGTCGGTACTCTAATATCATTTTTTTGCGTCGAAAATGACTATGTTGTCTTTTGAATGCCAGATGTTTCGTAACTAATGTGTTAGAAAACAAAATCTCAAGGGAATATTACTAACAAAACAATATCTAATAATAACAAAAACATTAAACTCGGGCCACTTATTTATGAAGTAATAATTGAAATAATTCAACTAAAGTTAATGTTTTGCGCATCCAGTGTATTTCAAGAGATGTTTTAGTAACAGTGGAAAATCCTTTAGGAAATTGAGTGCAAACGCAAAATTAAAACAGGTTAGTAAAATATAGCGACAACGGGTCGGGCTGTGGAGGCTCAGAACTCCCAACATTGGCAAACACCCATCGAGGAAGTTAGCGGTGACTAGCGCGGCCGAAAGTTGCCGACCGAGCCGAGTGGTGGAGTGGTGAAGGAGATCTACCACCCACAACATTTTAACACAAATCGTTTTGGATTTTCTGTAGTTTTACTAGCGAATTTTTATTACGTTATTGAATGTACAACATCGATTTATAAAACTCTTAGTAACTCCTACCTCATTATATGGACTGTTTGTTTTCAGTTTTTTTTTTACTTTGAAGAGCAGACCAATGCGAGAGACACAGACACAGACGAGCCCCCTGATTACAAAGATGTCCGATGTCAAATTAGTTGCCCATCTAACAGTTTTCATGAATCTACTAGAGATTTCATTAAACTTCAATAAAACATTATCCAAACAACTATCCGATCATCGTCCGATTTTTGTTAATACTGAAAACAGTTGAAGAAAAAACAACAACGATATCAATCAACAATGAAACTAACGAAAAGTTTTTTTATTATTCCGAACCCTAAAAGAAAATTGTTACAGAGATCGAAATGTATGTAGAAAAGCCAGGCCGACAAACTGCTATTCTATACAATGTATTTATTACAGTAGAGACACACGATTAAGAGCTAGGCTTGAGAACCTATTAAATATGTACCCTTTGAGATTAAGCAAATCCAGAAGATATCTACCCATCAAAATTATCACAAGCGAGGAATCAGTGAACATTACCGAGCTATTAATATGTTAGTTAAGATGTGAACTTGTGAGCCGACCTAAATATTACCATACCAAATGTTTGTTATTTTGGATCAAAATAAATAAAATACCTTTTATGTGGTAGATACTTAAAATAGTGACAGAATTGTTCAAATAGGTTTCAGAGATTTCTACTCCTAGACTCGCAAACACATTGTGCGGGTTTTCATTATTACTGGAGTCGCTGAGTTATCAACCAGCAAAGGATGAAAAATTTCAAAGACAAAGCTATATAACACATCCCGGCAGTATAAAGCTGTAAGTGTCGGTTTAAAACCTGGAAGATAGCACTGTGAGACCCGAACGTGGCGTGATCATCACGATAAGATTGGTGACGAAACCCGCCACCTAGCCGAGCGCTCGTAGTATGCAGCTCGCTCTCTGCGTGGCTGCTTTAGCAATGGCAGCAGTTCGTCGCTAACCTTCTCGACCTGGATTCAGGCGGGGTGAACGGCCGCGGCCGCGCGACGCATGCTGCCTGCCGCGGGCCGCCTCACTCGCCGCTCGCCACTTGCCTCGCCTCGCTTCGAGACCACAAACGCGAGCTGAACACGTAGCGTTTCTTGATTTTCGTGGTTTTGTCATTTTTTCATTAATATCAAAAAGAGGTTGGATTTATTTGCCTTTTACACGGCAAGTAATTAACCGTTTACGATTTCTTAAAAACATTCGTTTTGACCTTATTTCTGTGTGTAATTGAGTTTTTTTTTTATTTTGATGCTTTTCTGTTTGAAGCGTTTCATAACTTTAGCAATTGTTCAAAGGAGACAACTTCTAATTTAGTACGCTATGGTAGCTACTACAGTACATCAACTGCTGCCACAACTACGGCTCCGCCTGAAAGAGTTTTGCTGTTAATTTGGATCCAGCATTCCCTGATCTGAGCAGCTCGTCTATTCTGCTGTTTCTGGTGATAGTATCTGTTCTTCATGGATTACCGTATTTTTGTAGGTACATTGCTATCATACGTATAGGTCGTGGGCTTTGTGGGTAGTGGCTAATGAAGTCAATAAATCATGACCGTATGGATTTCTAAAACGCATTTCGTGTGTTGAGATCGTACTAAAACGACCAAGTAATTACCCAATTACCACTGCCGACCCCCTAGGTCATAAGGACGGGAGCCTGCAAGCCATTATGAGCTTTATCCTTTCGTCGGAAATATCAAAATATCTTGATGCGGGCTTGGACATGTGGTTACGAGTGATGTTGTTCAGGGTTGCGACATTCGTGTTGTTTTCGACGACATGTCTTCCTAAAAATATTTGATCAAAAAGACAACCTTGACGTCATACCTACCTGTTTACAAAATATTGAATGTGGCATTGATACAGCTAAATGTAATATAATATTATATTTTTTTAATCTTTGCCAGTCGAGATAATATGGTACATCGCGATCGCTCCGCAGCTCCGCTCTGCGTTCTCCTTTCCTTTGCTGATCTCGGGATAAGCGTCGTGTGGTTCATCAAAGATCAAATTGTTAAAACACACAGTAATCATACACGGTACATTATTATTTAATATTATTAAGTTAAGGCTTAGTTCATTAGATCTTCTAAATATCTTTTTGATTCGAGGATACCGATTAATATTTTAATATTAGGTACTGGCCATAGGAGTATACAGGAGTTAATACAGATTTCATGTTTGTACACCTGTTGGTATTACAGATATTCAAACATCATGGTTCAATTTGAAATCAATCCTTGGACCGTACAATGCCCTAAACTTGAAGCTTATTTTTATCCGTCGTGGTTTACATAATAGACAGCCCTGATTGCAGCCGCGTCGTGTGGACCCTAATGACATAAAACGAAATGTCTCCTCGCCGCTGTTCGCATTTCGTTATTTTTAAAACGCGTTATTTTACCACCCGACTGTGCCACTGGAGGGTTACGATTTCAGTAGCTTTGAGTATGTTCATCTGTTCGCTCTCCTCCTTAATTCCTTCTACTAGTCACAGATGATACGGACACAGAACAGAAGACATTAGTGGGTCTTACACGCTACTTAAGTTATAATTTCTGTCACTTATGAACGTTCGCGTAAGTGATAAAAGTATCATCGAAATCGGTTAAGCTAGCCGGCAGAAACTAACGCACACAAATACAAACAGCCAAAATGTAAACATACGAAAATTGTGAATAATATGTACCTACTACCTACCTACCTATCTATATCTATTTGTTGTATCCTTGATAGCTTTTCTTAAACATAATATTTTTTGCATAGACAGATCAGTTTCACTGTTTTTATGAACATAAAATAAATTAGGAAATTTGTTGTAGTATTCCATTCCAATATACGTAAGTAAGGTAGCAAACCGGTTCTAGGTGTAAATATCAAGATAAGTGAACAACGGAGACGCTATAATGATCTTATTTAAAAACCGAACCAAGGTCATCATTATTGTTAACTTTAAATCTGATTTTAATAAGTGGTTTGATAACGTCTACCATGTGGAGTGCGAGGGTTTCAATACTTGAAGTAGGTGTCTCATACTTTACGAAGTAAGGGAGTATTACAAATTAATAGTGGTTCAGTGAAGGCAAACATCGTGAGGAACATCAACGTATTTTATGTGTGGTGGTCCAGATAACACAAGAGTCATCCAGAGCGGCTCGAGCCCCGAAAGGCGACCTTAGCCGCACCGAGACAGGACAGTGATGAGATGACACGTAACGATGAAGACTACCTTTACACTAAATAAAATAAAATCTTCAGGGAAATTAGTACTATTGCAACTGTACTGGGTTGAGAGACTTGAGAGTTGAGACAGATCAAAAACAATCAAACTAAAACATTAAATCGCAAACTCAGATTGAAAAACTAATTGAGTCCAAGAACAATAATAATATCGTAAACTCATTTATCCAACAACAATATTGTAACAGGCCGTTCCTCAAAGTTAAACAATCTAAGAATTACAATTGCAAACTAAGTATAATTTAGATTAGCATAATCGATTGGAATATTGAACAAGTCTTGGAAGTCAGGCACGGGGGGGGGGGGCACGGCGCGGGACGGGGGGACTAGATGCAGCGTCATTATTTATCAGGTGAGGAGATGCGATGGAAATTGTAATGGCCGAAGTCGTAATAATGACAGTCATCCGCGTCGGTCACTGCTAGAGCGTGTTTGTCAAACTACCAGGGTAGCAACGAAAGTAGTTCCAGACGATAAATAAAATGATATTCTCAAAACAAAACAAAATGTAACTCATTTCGAGCTCAATGGTTTAAACTTATAGACGAGTCCATGTGAAACAAACGGAGAACCATTGCTTCTCGTATCAGTCGTATGATACGACTCGTATCTCATGAAATTAAAAAAAAAAAAACTTGACAAGATTAAAATATAAATTAAGAAAACAAGTGTGGCCAGTGCAGTCTTATCGTCCATTAAAAAAAACTGTAATCTACGTTGACACAGTTATAGGCCAATAAACTAAATTAGCAAGTTTCTGATAATGATAGTTTTATACAAATAGCCGATGTAGGTAAGCTCAAATGCTGAAAATATATTTCGAATATTAAAACAACAAAGCACAATACACCTGCCATTTTTACGAAACTGTTGGCACGTTATACTTTTTTATAATTAAATATTAGGTAGGTGTAGATAAAGTTATAAGTCTGGCCTGTTAACACGAAATGACCAAAAGTAAATAAGAAATGTATTTGAGATAAAAAAAATTATCATCGGTAGCAAAATCCACCCATTGTAATATAATTTTACTTTGAATTTTTAATAAAGGATAAATTAACAAAGAAAATGCTACATTGTCTATCAGCCCCTGCCGACGTCAATGTCGACGATGACCTCTAGCTGGAGCCGTACCGCGAACCGCGCGGCCGCGTACTCGTACATAGGGTTATAGGATCCATACGAGTGCTTATCCGGTTTTATCGTAGCTGCATGCTTGCTATGTGTAGCTCGGACATAGCTTGCCGACCCGAGCGGCGACCAGCCACCCGTCGCCACGTCGCCGGCCGCGGCGCTGGCTGTCGTCTGCGCCGGCGCAGATAAACAGCTGATCACTTGTTCATGTCCGTATACCGTAACGTGCCGATTAACATTTAATACATGCATCTAGCATCTAGCTGGCAGGTTTCACAATCTACAGCCAGAGTATTCAGTCCGGCTAGTACACTCGTTTGTTGATTAACCATTTAAAAGGAATCGAATATTTTTCTGGTACAGAACTAAACGAGATCCATTAATAAATCTTGTAAAACTTTTCAAGTTCTAGAAGTGTCAACCCAGCTATACGGGACAACAATCTTGCTGTCTATAAACAATCTAAAACCTGTTTTACATCAACATCACACTACACCCACAGCCTCACAGATAATTTTATGCCAAACAAATCAGTTTTTCCAGCATAATTATTAATAAGATCTCTATTGAATTGAATGATATGGATTGACGAACCGAGAAACCTTTTAATACCTTCATCGTTTTCGTAAGTGTATCACATCGCATGTTTGGATTCTCCAAACAATCGCGTCGGCGTGAAAGTCCACAGCCAATAAATAGTTAATGGTTGGCCACGGCCAGGCGGCCCACGGCGGCCATCGACTGGATCCCGACCGGTCGCTGGCGGAAGTCTCGCAGCTCCCGAACCGGCCGGAGACGTAATAAAATTTTTACACTACAAAAAACGCACGACGGCGTATAACCAGAACTGTTTCGCCGAGAACAGGTCCAGATCGACGAAGCACGGATCGCTGACGATTCGCTAATGACCGAGGAGATCCGAAACAACATTTTATAATACCTCGACCGGAGTGAGGACGCTACGCAAGCTGTACTCGAGCGCGGCGATGCCGGCGATCCGAATCTTGAAACTTTTCCCAGTTGTGAGTTTGGAACGAAAAATTTTGAGCGTCGAATTTCGTACGAAAATATGAATTGATGTCCCATGGGCGGCGCGGAGTAGTGTTGCTCGTTACGGAGGAAGCCCTCTGGCTCCAAACCGGTGCTCGTAAAAACGATATTCGAGCAAGAACGAGCTCCCGGGACGGGGACCGGGGCCGATGACGGGCCGCCACCGGGCCGCTGGGCCCCGGAGCCCCGATGTCAAAACGAGTGTGGAGACCAAAATTGTCGGAAATCACGTATTATGCATTGCGACGCTGCCTGAATTATTATCTCAAGATGCTGGTTAAATGAATTTACTCAGACAGTTAAACGAGGTTTTCTTTAATAATACAGATGGTATTCGTTGCCCTCGTTAGCAAACACAATACAACCCACGTGCCGGCAAAATTTTCATTTCTTGAATTGCCACAGGAACAAAAATATATTCGTCTGTATTTTCTACTCCCAGAGATCTATTAATTGAGAAAAAACCGCTCAAGTTTTTTTTTTTCGAATGATAAGTTGCTGTTGGCCCTAATGGCCTTTACAGCTTCACGCGGACTGGGGGCGGGTCCTAGAGGACCCGGCCGATTTGTGCTGTGTCCGGCCAAGTGGCGCGAGTGCGTGTCAGGCCAGGGTAGGGTTCCGAAGTAGTGTTTATCATAATTCATAATTATTATTATCGACTATTACTCATTAACTACTTTATAACATAGCCCTGATAGTTTTTCTTGTCATTTCATCATAAAACCTATTTTTGAGAATTTTTCACTTATCCAACTCCGACCGTTTAGCAATCAGGGGGGGGACACTTGACTCTTAACCAAAATTAGCACTTTACAGCCAAATATTGCTGTAATTTGGAAGACATTTTCCACGCTATAGGGTACGTGAAGAATGAAAAATTCATCCTTGTGTCGGGAAGTTACCGTGAAAAAATTTTTTTTTCAATATTTTATTTTACGATTCTGGAGTTTAATAAATATGTATATCTATGTCAAATTACAGCTTTCTAGCACTAAGGGTCTCGGTGCTTTGCTTCGGACAAACAACGGACAGACGGAAAGATGGAGAGACAGACAGACGGACGGACGGACGGACGCATAGACGGATGGACGTGACATAACTATAAGGGTTCCGATTTTACTTCGGAACCCTAAAAAGATCTAAACACGCGGCGCCGTTCACGGTTTGATTTCTACGCAATGTAGATATCAGTATTATCAGTATCATCGTTGGTTTGGTTTGGGCAGCGTGGGGGGAGGGGGAGGGGGGACCCCGGGCCGCTATTGGTTGGCGTCTTATCTCATAATTTCGCAAATAGGCTGCGCTGCGCATGAGATTCTTATTATTTCCTGCAGTCAACACTGTCGAATCATTTGCACACAACTCAGATATCCCTTTCATAACATTTTCAAATAGAAATTATCTTTCAGGTAAGTACATACAATAAACCAGAATATAACATTTCGCGTAAATCTACAATGTAAATGTTTACAGGTTGTATTTATCAAAACTAGAATGTTTACCGAATATGAATATCACTAATACGTAACGAGTCAATGTAATTGAAAAGTAGAGAGCTACAACACGTCTGACGGCCATGCAAAAATATTTAGTAACGCACTTACGTTGTTACATTACAATAGCGCTAAATATCAACACAGTATTGTTCTGGTGGCGGAGAGTGCGGAGACCGACGGCGGCCAGCGTAGGGTCGGTGGTGGTCTGGTGAGCGGTGGCCGGTGGGCACACACCCGTTGGTCATGCAACGATCAAATCGAAGCGGAAATTCTGCACCTAATGCAAACATTACAGTCGACTTACGAAACCTGCTCATAAAACTGGTAATCTAGCGGAATGCGTAACTAATTTTAAAGTAAACACCACGCACAGCCACTCGCTCGTGAACGTTACAATCCGATCCGGCCGACGCGACGCGACGCGAGGATCTCGAGTCTCGACCGAGTGAAAAAACTGGCGGCCATCCGAAACTAGAGTCAATATGTCAATGTTTCTTATCTCAATCGCAGAGGATGTCGCGCGGAAGGAAAAACCAGTTCCTGGAGCATTCTCGCAGTTCACATGAGCTGCTCCTACTAAAGAATGGTGTGGTTCGTTTTTTGTGCGGAGAGAAAGGTTATTATGTGCAGTCTCAGTCGGCCGCGCGGCTCCAATATAGTATGATCGTGGCGCAGGAGTCGTTTTTGCGGTGGCCGTCGCCCGACGTCGCTCCATGTTGGGATCTGAGGGAGCCCATTCATTGCGCAATGACCAATTGATGGTGCAAAACTCGATTCACAGCCGGTAGGGTTGTGCATCTTTGCAATCTGCTGCTTCAAATCGGTTTCGTGATCGACAAATCATTCCACGTTTGGAGGTTTAGTGACTATCATTCGAGCATTATTCGCGTGGAGATCTATATCTGCTGTGTTCCTGACAAAACTTACACTTGCAGAACTAATTACAGGCGGGATCGACAGCCCTGGAAGCGAGCACATCCGCTGCCATCAGTCATGGCATCGTGTGAGTGCTTCGGAGAACCAGCCACCAATTAATTTATCCACTTTTGGAGACATGTTTAATTCATAGTATTCGTGAGGAGTACTGGAGTGCTTTGAGTGCGTGGTCGACGTTAATGGCCAATGGAGCTGAACGTTTCAACAGAGGTCCGGCAACAGCCTTTTAAACTATCACATGGGCCATTATAGACATTTTGATAATCGCTATAACGTTGACTAAGAACGAGCGAGAAACAATAACACTATAGACGAATAAATAATAATGATGATAAATATGAATAAATAAATGAATTATTAAAAATTATAAATGACGAATAAATAAATGAATTATTATGAATGTTGTACATTGTACGCATCAGTAAACTTACAAGTTGTTCAAATTTTACAATTAAAAATGTTACAGAATTATCTATTATAGAAGCAAGTTGTTGAAGCTGGGAGCATGGTTAAAATGAAAAAAAGTGGATGCCCACGTTTAATCAGATAACTTGTCACGAGCTATTATAGAAAATCAATAATGTATAGTCGTAAAGTCACCACTAAATAATGTCAATTAAATAACGGACTGTAAATGAAGGACATGATCGAAAAAACTGCAAAAGTGCAAACTAACTTGTAAGTTACAATAATACAGTGTTTTTGTATTATCTTTACATAAGGTTATTGACAAAGTAGTAAAATATGTCCGAAAAAAATGTTGCATTACCTACTTTAACTTTACTAGCAATTCATACTTGACAATACAACTTACTTTTAACGTAAAAGGTTTATTGCGGTCGATTATCAAAACAGCACCAAGAGCTATTAGCGATAATATTTGTTTTTACACCGTTTTATTAAATCGTAGATTGGTTATAGGTACTCGTATCATAAAAATACTATTTATCCCACTATTATATTACTATTACATTATTATTACACTATTATATTATTACACTCCATTAGACAATATATTACTTTAATATGCGATATAATTGCTACAGTTGCATCCATCCTGAACATACCACGAAATGACCAATTATTTTCTTATTATATTGTCAGTACTACAATTCGAACAGTATGGACTATGGAGTTGTCAGCTGCGCCGAGTGACGGTCAGGCAGCTGAATAAATATAAGCAGTTGAGGATGTTATCAGACTTATCAGACCGGGCCGGTGGTTGTTATCTGGCCAAGGACACATCTTTAATGCTCTGTAAGATTCCTCTGTAAGATTACTACTTACTACGGTAACCTACATGGAGACATAGTGCATAGTGCAGTTAGCGTTATCTAAGTTATTCGTCATGACTAAAGAAATAAAGTGAATTAAGTAGATTTTTACATTTATTAGTTGCAATTATTATATTTCTAAAAGAATGATCGATGCGAAATTAGGTGATCAAATATAAAAAAATTGTATAATAAACTCAAAATGTGATGAAAAGTATGGAATGGATTTCAAAAAAAAATTATAAAAGAAAACTGACAATAGCACATGGGGCAGTTGAAAAAGGTCTCGTAAGAACGATATTTAGTGTCCATTAACGAATCTACATTCCCAGAGTGATAAAGCAAGATGTCCTCGTGTAACTTCACTGCTTCACTGCTTCTATTGACGAGTAACGCAAGCCACGCCCGACGCACCGGACACAGCCGTTCTTGGTAGTCAACAAGCAAGTGACACATACTAGTTCCGCAGCAGTTACACAAGTGGACTGGAAAGTCAAATTCGATCCAAATATTTGCTAATATTGCTTAGTGCAACTGAAATGAAAAAAACTGCGAATAAGTTCCTGATAAATTCGCTGAATAGAACACGACATTGGAAACTATTAAGTTTCAAAAGAAAATTATCAAGATAGAAGAGAAATAAGAAAGTTGCAGTATTTCATTGCCAGCGAAGCAGACGTATTTTCGTTTAAAGTAGTTTTCCGATGGCTCTCAATGTACCACTAAGAAGCGCATTCGAGAGTGGCCATTCTGGTATTCTCGCATCACTGGCACTGCAGTAATTTTTTGGACGGTCGTTGTGATTTTTACAATCTCACGTCCTTTCAAAACAACCTATTGCAGTAGCGACCACTACTGTGGGGATCATACTGGAAACGCCGTCATGTAGAAACTCAAAGCCGGTGCTTCAACTGTGACGGTGAACTGGGTGGTTGCGATTGCGAAACAACTAAAATATAGCATGCATGCGCTTTGACCATTGAACTATGACAAACCGCACACGAGTGCTCCCACAAATATTTTTTTTAGTCCACGAATCGTTTGTCATAAATCTCGGAATCATTTGCGAAGTCATGGTCAGAGATAACACACGCAATTCTGCACAAATGAAGATATAATGATACTGGAGAAAGGCCATTTGTCTTTAGTTTTGCACATAAATTCTTATAAAAAGTGTCATCTCTATTACGCCGGTTATTTTATTCTTCTATTTTTACTGTAATAATTTCTAACATTTCTCTCGAGCGGCCGGTCGTACGTGAAAGTTGGCATTTAGCGTCAATCGACTTACGACCTTTTGCCTCCGCAAAACATTGATTCCATGTCATTATGTTCATGGCGAGTTGAGGACGGAGTTTCCACGAACGATTCCTCGCAAGTGATTTGACATTTTAATTCCGATAGCTAGTCACATGGAATATTTGCGTTCGCGAGAACGAGCTCAACTGAAATAAATGATTTTTTAATTTGCGATCCCAACAGGTTGGAAAGGTCTACCTAACGGACAATAAATTAACCTATTAAAGGTTGCCTGCAACCTGATGTGAATACGATACAGTTTCGTTGAAACGATAATCATTTATTTGCGTCTTCATTGCACTGTGTCTTGTCAGAGGTTCTTTCTTCTATTTAAGTAATCGAATGATTAGGACGAGTAAGATCACACAAATGAAGTTCGAACAGACATTAAATATGCATCTGAAGATCGACGACTGTCAAAACCTCAATATATGAAATGGGCACAAAATATGAGGAATCTAAGGAGTATTTCAACTTCTGTACCAACTGTCATGTAAGAGTAGTCATGTAAGTGTGTAAAACTAGTGCTGGGAGACATCAAACAGCAGGCAGTATGGTGGGAGATCAAGTCCGACATAACCACTGTATTCCCCGTGATACAGTGGTATCCATAAGGATTTCCCTACGAAAAAAAGGCAGTATGGATCACGAATCAGGCACGGATCTTTGATTAGGTACTTCAAATATTAATTGTTTCAATCATCTATCGAAAGGGTAAATCTACAATTTGTAAGTGTAGGTACTAACGTCAATTGATCAAATATTTTCACCGGCTTTACCAGCTTTGCTGTGGGAGGCTTTATGGTACGAAATGTAGATGAGGTCATGACGTGAAGTGAAAACACTGAGGCAAGAGATATTTTGACCACTTGTTTTAATATGGCTTCAACCCAATAATGGCCCACTACTGGGCACGGGTCTCTCCTCTTGAGGAAGCCTAGAGCTTCACAACGCTGCTCCTGTGCGGATTGGTGGAGGGGTTAATGGACAAATTTGAAAATCTTTGAACCCGAGAGTCAGAAGTTTCAAACCGCCCGGGGGTCTCCGACATGGCCGGGCTATGAGCGTGTATATAGCCGAAGTTAATAACGCAAGAAGAGAGATCCGACTCAAGAATGGAAAGAAGCGAGCAACAAAGTAGACAACGGAAAATAAATCGGATTCCTTGATAACTCTACCTATTAATTATTTTAGAAGATCAATTGATTTAATTATCAATTACTCCTTTATTTAAGTATGCGTCAGCATCATTCACAAGTAAGCAATGAACATGTAATTAATATTTAATGTAATAGCAACTTGTTTGTGTTCGGTGTGTTATCAATGTTATCATCACAAATTGAATTATCATTTCCTTACATAAACATGCTATACACCAAGTCACCAACTATTACTGTAATGCGAATGCATTAAGTAAATGGCAACCATTTTAAAAACTAGTTTTCAGGTCCATACCTTATTAAGCTTATTATAAAATGACATAATCAAGAAGAAAATTACGACAGTTTCTAACACCAATTTGTTTCATTTTAAGTAGTTTAATCAATCATTCATTCGTCATTCATTCATCAAACTAAATCTATAGTTTATACTGTTTGCGCTGCTTCGATGTATCTGAATATCATACAATATGAAATTATGAACATCCCTTAAGTTCGAAGCCGCAGCCGTAACAAACAGAACGATGATTGGCCACAGTTGGCCACACACCTGACACTGCTGGCCAGCACTGTCGAGGACCACGCTTCTAAAGCTTCCCACACTAGTCATTTATTGTACTTGACTGCCAAGTGCCGACAGCCAATAATCATGCATATTTTGATCTCGTATTGATCGCTCACACATGCATTAATCATCGTTGTCTCACGTATGTCACACGTACGCGACTGCATGAGTGAAGTGTGAACAGAGGATGTAAGGAGCTGTATACTGATGTATTACGTTAATTATCACACATGCTTATTACATTACACAGGGTCGGGGTACAAGCGGTATAAGGTACAAGGAATGGCCTTACTGAACATTGGACGCCTAGTTACGTAGGACTAAAATGACAAAAGGATAAACTCCATCTTATCGTAAAAACGAATTCAGACATACCTACATACATCTAAATTATCGAACAATGCAGAAGGAGATTGAATATACTTCAGTCACTTCAGCCTTTGCAGCCTAAAAGTTTTTTTGCAAGCTCACAAGCCACGACTCATCAACACTGATCCTCTTATGTTTTTATTTAAATATTGATAGTAATCATCGCAACGTCCCGACTCCCGGCGTAGGTTGCAAAGAGCCTATACGTCCATTCTCGATGATTTGTCAACAATTTTCAAAGATATCAAGAACCAATTTGTTCCCGTTAGGGCCTCGCGGTCCCATCATGCGGCTGCCGAAATTGTCGAGTGTCCCCGCCGTCGCCGGTGACACTGGTATATAATTACGCACAGCGCGGGGAGGGGGGTGCGGGGTGCGGGGGGCACGAGCAATGGGCATTACTCAATCGTGGGCCGTGGCAGCTGCAGCCTAACCTTGAACTTGACTTTCAGTCGACTTTCGCGAAGTACACTCATCGTGGCGAATTGCTCGCTCTCAAGGTTGTAGCGAGGAATTTACAATTTATTACATATTCATACCTACATGTACTAAACAAATTGCGTACTCAGTGTTCACATGTGAGTGTGCGCCAGTACCACCGTCGGCTACCGTCCACCGTCCACCTTCCCGTAGGTCACCTTATTATTAATTATTCTCATTGTTTGTTATTAGAATGGTATAATTTAGCTGGCTTGACTAACCCGTGACCTCATTTTAAATTAAATATGATTGAAACAGTTTCCAATGTAAACTGTTAGTCAGAGAATATTATACAATATTTTATTGGCAAAACTCATAAGATCTATCAGAAGTGGGATGCCAGTATATCGCACGAGATGTTATTCAAAGTATCGTATTAAGATTGCTTCAAAATGTATTATGCAATAATAAAATAATTCCCTCATTTGATTCCAATACTGAACATTACTTGCTAGGGGATGTTTACTTCTGGAAACGTAATATGCCAGTTTACTAAAAGTACAGGCGCATCATTGTGATACAAACCGCAAGCAACGCAGCAAGTACCTACTTAATAATACTCGATAATACGTCGGCATTGATATCAGCAAAGACGACATAGTGGCAGTGTAAACCTAATATTTACCTAATTCGAATTCGTTTGATCCGCTCGTAGAGGTTTCTTATTTTATGATATCCCTACATCCTACGACATGACATGTCAAGTCCAACAATCAACATACGCCATTGATATTGTTATGCTGTGAGGCGATGCAGGCGAGGAGTTCCCGCGGGAGGACCCTGCCCGGTGTCCTATTTGGCATCAGGATGTCCGCTCTTTATGTTTTTTATGCCCTGAGCAGGCAAACGCGCAGATGGGTCACCTGACAGTAAGCAATCACCGCCTCCCATAGACATTAGCAGCTCACCGGATGCGTCACCAATGCTTTGTCGGCCAAAAAGGAAGCGAAAGACTAGTAGGTATGCAAAGACAAAATTGTACAACAATTGTACAAACATTGGACCTCAAAAAAGCAAAATGGATACTAAGACACTTTGTATGCCGCAAAATGTTTCCTTACGAATCTACGAAGGACCAAAAATTGTAATTATTCTAACGATTGGCAATAACTAGATGTAGAGTAATATTTAGAAATTCAAATTATTAAAATATATTTGAATTTCGAAGGATCACTCTAGATCTGGAAGAACAGATGAAGAACTTGTACAAATAGTGGATAATCGATAACATTAATAAATTGCGATAATGACCCTCAAGTTGGACAAATGGCTGGTAACCATTGAACGAGGTCGGCCAAATAAATCACTATCGGCCATCGGATGGCGGCAGCGGCGGCGGCGGTCGCGGAGGAGGCTTGCGCGACCATCCATCACATGACCACGTCGCACATCGTGTGGTTCGTGGCTATCTTCCTTATCATACCCCATATCGGTTAATGATAAAACAATTCCATTCATGCTACTTGGTATTTACTGGCATAAGAGTTGTTTCGTTTTTAGTCTTATTATCTTATTTATGTCTTGTTTACCGTACGGATAATCTTTTTAAATAATTTTGATTGACCCTAGCTTCTCATACATATTATAAAGCTTGAAAAAAGATAATGAGTAAAAAATAATACTTCGTCTAACTACGCTTAATCTCCTTAAGATTCCTTCATTGACCAACCTCTGTTTGAGTTACCTATCGCGAGGATGTCGTAACAATTTTATTATAGTTTTAAGACTGTTGTAAAACAGGGATTATGAAGTGAGTGTTATAACATCCGGCGTCGGCAACGCGCGGCGCGCTGCATGGCTGTGGATGTGGACCGACCGTGCCCACGTCTGCTAAGTACTGACAGAGTACAGCTAATGGGTTCTCTTCTAAATTATTACCGACTTAAACGAATTCAATAACAACCATTTTTGAACCGCAAATGAATAGTGGTATTATTTGGAAATTTAGATTGTAAAATCTTAAAATGGAATCATACTAAAATGATCTCAAGAAAAATCAAATTGCTTTATATATTTGTACTATCAGCATACATTATAATATCAGCTTGGTGCCGCCAGTTGAAATAACCGTTCGTAACTTAACGACATTTTAATCAAACCGTTTATCTTCTTACGGTTTACGAAATCGAGCTCCTAATCTCGAGCGTACCCAATTTTATAGAGCAAAGAAAAGAAACTCGCTACGTGGACGTGTGAACAGTTCCCATTTGGCAGCGGCAAGCGCCATTATCTCGGCGAAGACTGGCGAGAGTCCCATAAGATGCGCCACGCCGGACAATCGAGATCATTACGGAAAACCATTTGGAGAACTACTTTCCTTGCTGGATATTCGGAAATTGCATGTCCTGGTGCTGTCGCTGAGTGCCTAATAAAATGCGCACAGCGTACGGAGAAGCGACCGCGCTAGGCTCCTCAGCTCCATGCAGACAATAACATCTATTGTTTCGAAGAGATTTTAAGTTCTTCGATTAAGAGTATTATTTGAATGAGAACTACTGTTGAGCATAGTTGTTATGGCTTCGACCAGGAAGATATTAATACCTTATTATTGGGTGACGACAATGACTTTCTGACAACATAAACCAACCCAAATCATCAAGACATCAGCGTGCAACGATAGGGAGACCACAACTAGGAACAGCTTGTACCTTCGAATATCCTTAACCTTCGGTAAGTACATGATGTCAATACAAAATTTCTAAAAATGAGAACTTTAGATAAATATCATTATCTTACATGTGAATTTATTAATTACACTACATCGTATTAACGATGACTATTGACTAGTCAATTAAATGGTGCCCATGACGTTTAGTAGAAGATTGTTGTTGCTTATCATTATTTAGACAATAATTGTATTAGTATTTCACATACATAATGTACTCATGCCCGAGAATGTCTGACAAAGTACAATAAAGAAAAACTTGAATGCTTAAAAAACTGTACCCTGACGTCGGACGGCTTTACATTTTGCAACGGAGACACCGTTGTAAAAGATTTTTTCATACAAAAAGCTAGAAGAAATTTCTTTCTTAGTCCTCACTGTAGCCATCGCCAGCCGGCAGCCGTCCCAGAGCAGAGCCTCGTCCCCGGCTCCGGCGCCCGGGGCTATTAGTCTAATCCAGTGCACAATGGACAAAGGCCGCCGGCAATACACGCAAATTAGGAGCGCGTCATACCATCTTGCTGCTGTCCCTCGGTTGGGACACTTAAAAATGCAATGTTGGTTGGAGATAGCTACGAAACTTACCGTCTCTGGTTTTAATGATGACACCGGCTCGTCTGATATGTAAGAAAACCGCCAGGAATGTTTTTGTTTTTCTAGAATGATCTATTAGTGTCGAAATTTTACGACATTTAATAAGTGTCAATGGCAAAATATATTTTGAAGATAACAATGTCACGCCAGGTTTACAAATAGATAGCGTTGTGACATAAATGTGCCGACAAAATATGGTTAGGTAAACATTTTTATTGACATGGCGGAATGGTTATCGGCATTGGCCGGCCCCGGCTCGTATATTATTAGTATTACGTATTTCATGATAACCGGCCTAGGCACAGCCGTTATATTAGGATTCAGATTTAATTAAGGCAAAGCGGATTACGAAACACCGATAGTGATTTTTCCACCTTTTTATCGAAGACAACGTCACCCGATGTGGGTGACACAGGGTTTACAGGATGTTTACAGGTAAACAATTTTTAGAAATAGTCAATTAGAAACTAACGGTTAAATATTGATTCAGATTGCAGAAGATTTATCCAGGGCCTACACTGGAATCGTCATATCTAGCGAGACCAAGGAACCATCTACGAAAAATACTATTACGTTGAAGTGATGTGTTTATAACATGAGCCCAAGATAAAAAGTTATGTTATGGAATGTGTGGATAATTATGCTGTGGGTGGGCCTAAGTTTTATGGTCTGATCATAGAGAAACGCTTATCTCTGGCACAAAATATGGCATACATAAAGCACTAAAATCCTGTATAAATTTAAACAATATGCCCTTAGCTATTCCACCGAGAGGCGAAACGATCTTGTGTGAAAATACAATACATTCATTCTCTTTCGACTTCAAAAAAGGAAGTTTTTCAATTCGCTTGATTTTTTAATTTTTTTTTTGTTATTATAGTTACCTCAGAACTAGTTTATCAACCGATTTGAGATTTTTTTTTATTTGCTAGTAGCAATAGGATTAGTAGGATTCTACTGAAGCACTCTCTTGAATTCATAAACTATTTTTAATGAACAAACTTTTATTCCCCAACGGTCATCGGTCCTTCGAACTATGTGGCCAGCCCATTGCCACTTCAGCTGGCTTATTCTTTTGGCTATGTCAGTTATCCTAGTTCGTCTACGGATTTCATCATTTCAGACGCGACCTTGTAGAGAAATACCGAGCATAGCCCTCTCCATAGCTCACTGTGTGACTTTGAGCTTGTGGACCGACAGTAAAGTACCACGTCTCGGAGCCGCATGTCATCACTGGCAATGCACACTTCTCAAACACCTTCGACTTCAGACACTGAGGTAGTGTTCTGGACGACAAGATAAGTTATATATCCAGTGGTTAGTTAGTCTATGTAAATCTCAAAAAATGCAGTGTTGTGCGGCAAGATGTGGTGAGTGTAGTGTATCGTAATTTTGAAGTGTATCGGAAAGTTGATAGACTAATAGAGGCCATACACGATCATGTGTACTTGATCAAGCATCAAGCGGACTAGACGTGGCATCCAGTATACTTGATCGTGTATGGCCATGGTAAGTCATCTGGCCATATAGTTATCTCATGCACACTGGATGGCGCGTCAAGTCAACTGCATCAACTGCAAATCTGATAAGTCAAACTGAAGACTTGACAAGTATATTGATCATGTATGGCATCCATTATGTACTAGTATCAAATGTCACCTGTCATCCTGTCAAGAGTTTCTACGCGCCACCGCAATTCATCCGTGATTACGATCCATGCAACTGGGTCGAATATCGGGGTACAAAATAAATATCGTGAATACTCGTATTATAGTAAAATGTGTTTAGTCCATGATGAGTTTAGTAATTTCTTTGTTTCAAGTTGTTAGCTAGTGGGTATGACATTGGAAAGTTGTTCCATGTAGACCGCTCGTAACGTCGCCGCGTCGCGTCCGTCGTAGTCTCGCCTAACTCTCAAATAACGTATCAGCATAATAAGATTTATGCTGATTTTGTCGTTTTAAACATTAAACAAATTGTGTGTATCAGCTCCGACGTACGTTTGGAGTTTAACGCAACTAGTTTGCAATCTTGAAATCAGTAAGAACGGATGATAATAGTCATAGTGAGTGATGATGTTTCACATCATCAGAATAGAATTCAAATAAGTATAACGCATAACATAACAGAGAAAGTTTGATTTTACTCCTCATAAAATTTCATACCTCGGGCTTAGATATGAAAATCGATTCTAAAGTAGTGAAACTCCAAATGTCCCAATATGTATAATGCTGTTCACTTTATTTGAAAAGTTTGATTTACATCGATAACAGAAATGATACGTGCCACAATGATATTCAAAATGAATAAACCTGGCTCTATCCCAGAAGAATGAATCCCTTGAACGTTTCTCAGTTGTAATCCTACTTCTGATAACAAAATCTGTGCATTAGTCTTTTCAAATTCATAGTGGAATAGAACTGGATCTACGACTCAATACTCAGTGTAAGACTCAGGTCATGTCTGCTGGACGAACTTAACATGTTAATAGGAGATTATTATAGAGAAATAGCAACTGCTGTTAGCTATGTTAGTGTGGATTTGGTAATTGCCGCAATTTAGTTGTGAATAAGGAAACTTAGAAACAAGAAGGGATTCTCTTTGTTCCCTAACCAGTGAGAATTTGTCTTTAGAGACACCTTTGTGCAGAATCTCAGCAATTTTTCTTTGTGTAATACCACGAAGGGCTGGCTGGGCGATGATGTCAATTATGCAGTACATCTTCTCAATAATTTTAATTTTATCAAGATTAAAGTTTCTCTTCTTTATTGAAACTAGTTTCAAATACAAATTTTTCAATTCTCACTCTTTTTCGAATGCAACGAATTTCAAATATGTATTGGTAAAAGAAACTACCTATTTAACCAAAAAAATCATAATGCAGATTGATTTGCATCTTTTACGCTTTTAGTTAGTTTGTACTCATGTATGTAAGGTGTAATGTAACTTACTTAGGTAGAAAGTAACAGATCTGGATTAGTTTAAATATTTATACGGATCTATGTGTAGTTTCCAGCTACGAAGTTACAATTGCATTGTTTACTGCTTGGCGTATAAGGCGATATAAGGTTCATCATTTTAAAATCAAAGTGTCGGCTCTCATGTTAGACGAAATCAAGCTGACCTGATTATTCAATAGTTATCGGTTCAATAGTTTCTGATAGCCAGGTTCTAAATTGCTGCCATGAATTAGATCACAACGATAACGTACGTGGCGCACACATCCACAAATTTCGATTGTCTAAGTTCAAGGTCACGCCCCAAGGTCGACCCACTTAAACAAAGAAATACGCCCGTATTAACCGGATACCGAGCGTTATCGTAATTCGTAACGTAAAGCACGAGTGGCCACCATTTACTGGCTCACAGTCGCTGGTCACTGGTGTCACGGCGTCTTTGTTGCAAATAAACAATAATGGAGGACCGCGCACATACCTACCGATGTTTAGCCCGAGCCGACTAGACGAGTATGCTAATTAGATTCTAAACGCGCTTACAAATAAACGTAGCAGCATTCGTGTTTATTTTTTGTGTACGAGGCACGGCACCATCCGCCGCGGGCTGCGCGAGCCACCAGGGCGGCAGGCAGGGTCCGCCCGGTGCCGTACGCCAGGCGCCAGGCACCGGGCGGGCCCCAGGAGTAACCCAGGTATTAATGTTAAGAAGTACGATGAGGTCAACGTAAACGGGAGCCGCCAGCCACTAGCTGCGAGTGCTCGCCGGCCGGCGGTGCGGCGGACACACAGTCAAGACTCACCGGTATCGGCGCGCTCCGCCTCGTCGTCCGACTCGGTGCCGGAGTCCCGCTCCTCCACCTGCAACAACAAGAGCAGCTCAGGTGGCGGCCGCGAGCGGAGCGGCGAGCGGCGAGCGCGAGCGGGCGGCTCGTCGTTCCGCTCCTTTGTTCTCGCGAGCGAGGCGGCCATTTTCTGTCGTCGGTGACCTTCGCCGCGGAGCCGGTCGGGCACACCCACCTTCTCCGAAACGTTCTCCTCATTCAACGAATGCGTTCGCAGCTTGTGAGTCAGAAATTTGAGCATTATTGAGCCTCCGCTCGCCGGTCCCTTCGCCGGAATCACTCGCGCCGTGGCCGGCCGGGCCTGCGACTGCCGCTACCGAGCGCGACCTCACGAGAAACCTCACGCCCCGACGCCTATGGCGAACGTTCCCAAAACATTTTATCCCTCAATAACATATCCGCATATCACTTCCGCGAGCGAACACCCGACCGCCTCCCTCGAACGCCGGACTACTACTAGTTTAGTTAGAGTAGCCTTGCGTACGACGCAGTCAGCTGAAGTGGGTACGACTCATTAATGCCGAAAGGGCCTATGAGCGATCGCGCTAAATACTGCTCGTCAGGGCGAGGCTCACTTTTTGACATGGAGGCGATGATTTCGGAAGGATTTGAACGCGACTTTTAGGTCAAAAACTAGCTCAAATATCGCGTAAAACGTTTTCGAGTGGCACTCGAAATGGACTCGCCCGGCAACCCATTGATGACAAAGAACCGGAACACACCGAGATCGGACGCGATTGGACAAAACATTACAGAATAGGATCGAAATTTAATGCAATATCTGTTCTCTCGCTCTGGCCCGAGCGGCTCCGGGGGCTCGTCTCGAACGATCGGGACGCCTGGTGAGAGAGATGGCGATAGCGACACAGGTTCAAGTTATATAACATGGAGTTGATAATATATCGCTGATAAAAAAGTAGCGGATAAAAGCATGCTATAGATACTCCAATTCAATTTTTTTTGGTTAGTGGAATCTGTGGAAATGGTTACAAAGCGGCTCCTATTTAAGAACTAGGTACAGATTTAATGAAATGATTAATAAAATTGCATCTTCGGTGGCTTGATTAACATTGACGGATAACAATATAGTATTGCCTGAAAGATAGTCAATTTCGATACAGTAGGTAATTCATTGAGTTTCATAAAACTTTTATTTCCTTACGTTTAAGAAATCACATAGGATGAGGATGGAACATTCAACAATTTCTCAAGTTCCCATCACCTCAAGAAATTATTTTGAATTGTGCCATAATAACCTTCCATTGCACAGACATGTTTCTAGATATGTATGCACATGTTTGTGTTCCATTAAATAACAATTTTTTTTGACCCACCAGAAATGTCGCGATGTCGGCTTACATTACATCCCAGTCGTATCCACGTTGCTCTAGCGGCCGCGTAATTTACATCGGGTGCCATAATGAAACGCGGCCATGCTGTTACCTGCGTCGTCCGTCTCGCTCGCACGCCGCGCCGACTTCACCCGACCGCCGTCTACGCGGGATTTTCAATTTCACTTGAAACGTTGCTCGATGCACGAATAGCTCGGTTTTCAACACATTCTACAAAAATTTCGTATGAGACAATTCTTTCTGCCAACATTCCTTATAGGATAACTTAACTGATATAAACAGGCTATAAGAGCCAAATAATTTTAATCAAAGGGGCGTTCTTTATTCATGTAATGAGAGCCACAATAGCTTACGGCTTGAAATTATTTTTTTACAACTTCGTCTTTAATTTACATAGTGATCTAAAAGAGATTATTCTGACAGAACTACAGTGGTCTAAATGTAATTTCATGACTATCCACTACATATTAAGCCACCCTGGTTCTATTAAAATAATCTATTTTTTTAATCAAACACTAGGGTAAAAATTTAATTGATTCTATTACTGAATTAAAGTTAATTGATTCTATTACTAAATTAAATTTTTACACTAGTTTTTGATTTAAAAAGAGTAAAAATAGATTACTTTAATAGAACCTGGGTGGCCCGCGTTCGACGTGTCGGGCCAATTTCAGAAGGGCTGCCACACCGTGTCATACATTCGTAATCTATCACACATGTTATCACAAAAAAGACAACCCTGACGTTGTCAGAGAGGATAACAGTTATGATTAGAAAGAGAGGCAAAGTCTAGATGTCAACGTCTGTTTACGATTAGCGCTGTGCGACATGAATTAGACTTTATTGTGTCGGAGCAAGAGTCGCTGTTTATTTAAATGACTTTGCGGTGTGACTCTTATGAACCAATAGGCACTATTCATGTATTCTGTGGTAGTAGGGTTATTTTGTATGCCATGTATCCATAATCTCTGGACAAATAAATAACGTATTAGCAACTAACAATACTGTTACTTTTTGACAGTTGCTAGGCAACTGTGGCCTGACTTGAGACTTATGGATAGATAGAATATTGAGAACGACTGTCAGAATGTTGGTCAACATGATGCTTGGAAGGACCGACGGGACAGGGAAGTAATACCATGTAAATAATGCCACAACACAGTCATTTTAAAAAAGTATATTTGTAACAAATATAAAATTGACAACAATCACAGGAGCACGTTGCCCGATAAGCTCGACATTTTAATTCAGTTCGAAGGATATGATTGTATTGTGCCGGGTGATATTTCAACAATGACTTAGCTAACACTGAACTAACTTAAATTAATAACATCAATTATTATAACTATAACATTTACTTTGCCGCATTATATAAAACGATACCTTACAGTAAAATTCCTAATGATGTAGACACTTTTATATTAAAATAAGAACTTCTCTTAAATAATAGGTGGTTTCTGAAGACTAATTTTACTAAACATAATAACAATATTTAAACCTGGCAGATTTCTCCAATATGAGGCGTGCGTGTGTGAGGACCGCCGCGGCGCCGGACCCTCCGTAATACATAGTTATATGTACATAAATATAAATGCTACATGAACACAAAGTATGGTCCCTCTGGTTCAATGCTAATACATATCATACAATGAACACACTCAAAGGCAAAAAATATATTAACTGTAATAATCCCTCGGCCCCTCGGCCCACACCAGAAGTCACTTTCAAAGAACTGTGTATTACATGATTATACATAATATCTATATACTATAATAAAACTCAAAGGGCAAATTTTCTTGAATATTTTTTAAAAATTTCGATTAGGGAGCAATTCAATAACTTGTTAGAGCACAAAATATATTTTTTTAGAATAATAATTATTGTCTGTCTGTCTGTTTGTCTGTCCGGGCGTCACATTAAAACCCTTGAACGGATTTCGATGAAAATTGGTAAAATTATTACTAATACTCCGGGTCATATTTTAGGATACTTTTTAGCCCGGAAAATTAAAAGGTTTGGGAAACGCGATGAACGTTTGTATGGAATTTTTTTAAAACATCAACTGATTTGCTTCAAATTTGCAACACATGCTCCTTGCTTAAATTGATGGAACATGTGTTTTTTAGTTTTTCAAAATTTTGTAAGAAAAAAAAATACAAATTAATGTGAATTATGCTTATTTTACAAAACCCGCTCCTAGAGGAATCCTTTGTGATTGTATCGTGGGTTTCAATATATAAATTACTAAAAATAAGTACTTCAATATAAATTTACCGTTTTTTAAATTTTCTTCTGTAAGAGGTACAAATAAGGTAAAACATAATTTCCGTATGCGACGCTGCGGGCAACAGCTAGTTAACAATAAAGAAGAACATTAGAAGTTTTTGGTAAGCAGTATATTATGGAAAGAAAAAGGTATTACAACTTCTGGTTTAACTGACGTGGAACATTGAAAAGTCGTCATAGCAAAAGTTACTTGATGTAATTAGCTATTCAGCATGGACCAAAGATTAATTTAAACTGAAGGTCTGGAGTACCTGATGTGGTTGGAAGAGTCGAGCCTAACTATTGGAGATATTGATGTGCCGTCATAGTGAAAAGTATTCGATGTGATAAGCAACAACATACTTGGGAGTTTTAAAATTGCAATTCTGGATTACTTGATGTGGGGCGTTATAAAAAAGGTTATTCAATATGATGAACATTACCAAAGTCATGTCACAATTGAAGGTGAAAGAAAAAAAAAGAAAGAAAGATTCAGAAACAAACTGGAACTAATTGTTGACGTTCCTAAAGCTAATTTCGGTAAGTCCAATGATGGCAATACTAGCAGGTGATTTTTTGTTGAATATGAACTATCTGCATCAATAACTGGGATAGATGTTGATCTAATGTTTAGATTCAAAATATATCGCGTGGACATAAAATCCATTTAGAAGCATTTAAAAACTACGCAAGACAAACTGAAGAAATCTAAGTTCAGTTATATCAATGGCATCCAATGTCGGACCATTCATAAAATTCTACGGCACGGAGCTTCCATGTCAGCTCTCGCAAGAAAAGAAGGAAAGAAACATGTAATCTGGACGTTATAAACATACTTCTTCTGATTTCTGACTCTCTCATTACGGTTATGAAAAAAATTCCAAAAAAGAAAACAAGTTTCAAAAGGAAACGTTAAATTTATTACTACCCGCCGACCCGCCAAGGAGTTCCTTTCATTCAGAAACCGATACTGACTCATGTAATGACAATGATGATGAATAAACAATTTTTTCTTAAATTTTATAGGGTTTTATGTACCTATAACGTGTGACGAAATAAATGATAATACGAGTATAATAAATGATTAACAGCTATACGCTCATTAAGATATATAAATTATTTTTGGCCAGCTTTTAAGATGAAATACCCGTATGTGCGCGCCTGAGAACAGTAGTCACTAAGGGATCAGACAGACAATTCGAGATAATGAAATGCTGGTAATGAAATGTAGGTATATGCAATTTGAAGATCGGGGTACTTAATGGAAAATAGTAAGGGATCACATAGGTCCTAGATTCTGAAATTTAATGGGTGAAATTTAGGTTTAACACACTTATGACATTATTATTAGTGAGATGGTTCCGGCATAAGATATCTACCGGGTTATAATATAATCAGTCCCTTAATTTACCTATCACCAGAACTTTACACATTATACTTATTTTTATTTTAGACACACATAATATGTTCTACTTAATCGCCAGCAAGTTATAATATTTCACAAATTCCCAGCGGAGATCTCATACGGACCTCACGCACGCAACGCATTACAAAATTACTAAGTATTGGAGACATGCTAATTAACACTGAATATAGGAAGATCAAATACTTGTAACTGAAGTTAGAAGTGAGATGGCGTCTTGTTGCATCTGCACTCTCATTTTACTGGAGCTGGCTGTCTTCGCGTTTTACATACCACATACCTACAAGGTAAATGTACAGGTGTCCCAAAACAATGTAAATTATGTAACTAATAATATTAAGCTGATCTTTAGTGTAGCTGTACACAAAGTAAAAGAGACAGGTGCAGGGCATGGTTCTAAAACCTTCCGCAATGTTTCATATTACATATTATTTTTACGTTATTAGCGAAGTTATATCATACCTCACGTATACAGGTAGCATTTAACATTGATAATGACACAAACATACTGTAATATCAATAATTAAAGACGGTTTACAGAATCATGCTCTGTGTACCTAACTCATAAGCTCACTTTACATACAAACATATTATTGTAAATACATAATATATGTTCTTAACAATGCTTAGTATAAAAACAAACCGATATTGAGGTTAAAAGAAATGTTATTCGTTTACATTTCCATCCTTAGTTTGAGATCACAATCTGTACTTTTATACAATCCCTCAATCTTATCATTTACATTTAGTTATTACGTTATTAGCTGTACGATACCCGCTCGACTGTTTAACATACTCAATGCACATACAACTATATTAACATACTTGTAAATGTTTATAAATATATATAAAAGCTTTTTGTGTAAAAATTCTAAGAAATTATACAACTACACCGTACTTTCTCCGACGCTCTATTCTGAAAATAGTAACGACATGTTGTCGAAATACACTGACTCTGATAACAAATAGTATAATATACAATGATTACTTCCTATTGTTTTATTTTCCATACGACCATCTAGTGCGTGTGGTTTGCTTTTGGACACCTAGTGCCGTAAGTAAATAACATCACTTCAACTACTTACATATCTACAAGTTTAAAAAGCACCATTGTTTTGAGGTGATATGTTCAATATAATATATATTAATTTATATGAACATAAATCTTTTATAAATATAGTTATATAACATAAGAGAAGTAATTTAAATCGTCACGTGACGGTCTGACGTCGTTGTGGGACAAACAGTAACGTTTATGAGGGATAATTAATTAAAATTTCATGTGAACTTAAAAGGAACCTTTAACTTAAATAAAAACATGTGTACGCGTATTAGACACTAGTGCACACGCGTACAAAATGAAACATCTTTACGTGTCGTTTTGTTTCATATTCAATTAAAGCCGTTATTTTATATTTAACTTTACTTTAACTTTACATCAACTGTAACCTTATTTGACTGTGTTGTTGTTGTTAAGGTTCAGTCGACATACAAGTTTTACTTTAATAACTTACACCTACTCGTATTTTTTCTCTACTACTTTTTTTACCTAATTTTCTATTATACTGACATGCATATTATCTGCTAAATCTATCTGATTTGTATAAATTACATTTTCCTATAATAAATAAAGTAACCAACAATTAAACACACACACACACACACACATACACTTGCGTCTATTAGAAGAATGATATATTAAAGAAGAGCGGAGCCACTTGCCACAAACATATTATGTTTTTATATGTTTAATAAGTTGTCTCAATCACTGTTTGAATTGATATGTAACTGTAATAGACAAATAAAGATTTTTGTATTTTTTTTGTATTTTAATTAAAACGAATACTAATTTGTATACATATGCCTATTTCAAAGGACCGAATAATATGAAACTGAGGAAGATTTTGGCTACTATCTTGGAGTCGTTTCAAGGATTATTGCAAAAATCTGATTAGGTAAGTTTTTTTTACACAAATAAGTTAATGCTTGACCACAATCCCACCTGATGGTAAGTGGAGATGTGGTCCAAGGTGGTCAGCACATTAACATAGTAAAAGCCTATTCACTAAAAAAAGAATAAATAAAACTATAAAGTAAGTTGTGAGTGACCATCGCTTTATGTTTGATGACAGTTGATTAGCGGGCATTCATATTGTGGACATGACAGGTTAATTGACAACTGCTTGATCTTGTTTTAATTAATATAAATAAATTTTAGTATTTGTTGAATAAAAAAACGTTGGATCGATTATAGTTGATTCTAGTATAATGTTCTAGTTTCAAGTGTAACATAACATCTGTGCATACCATGTTTTAGTGTAACGCCAGTAAAAAAATCACCATAACATCATGACCTCTACTTTTCTCTCTCAACTTTAAGAGCCATTTCGCAAAACTCGGTTGATAAACTATAGGTATTTGAAGCGGCTCCTAGACGTGATATTGCCTCGCCCGGCTCGCGTCGCGCTTGACCTCAGTTCTGTGCGAGTAATCTCCTTGATACTTTCAATCGTAAAAATTTTAAAATTATGAACATATAATTTTAATTATACACTTTGTGACCACATACATGTATCTGGTTTGTGACAATATAAGTTTATATAACAATTAAAAGTACAATGTAGTAGTACCATTATCGGTAACTTATTTACATAATACATTTTAGGTACCTACTTAGGTACATCACAATAAAGATGTCCAATAGATGCATATTGCAATAAAAAGTCAATGCATATTGCAAAAATCAATATTTTGGCAAATCAACGTGAAAAATTAAAAATCACGTTTTTTCAAGGTGATCTATAAAATGCAATATGCGTCCATTTTGCCTGCGATATTCGCAGCGCGTCGAAATACATAGGTATACCTAAATTCAAATCAATCGGAGGGTATAGAACCGGGAAATCCCGGAACCGAAAATCCCGGGATTTACAAAGGAATACGGTACTTTTCAAAAGAACCGGGAAATAAAGTAAAAGAACCGGGAAACAAAATAAAAGACCAGGAAATAAAATAAAAGAACCGGGAAACAAAATAAAAGAACCGGGATTTTCTGAACTTTTGGGAAATAAAAATATGTCGCGTCGTGATACAAAAGATAACTTAAAAATAAAGATAATTTATACAATCCATACACAAAAATGATTACAGCTTTAAAAAGAAGATATTCAGAACGTCGGCTACATGAAGCAGCTATACTAATATAATATTATTTACACAACCCAGATTGATATTTTTCTAATATAAATGAAGATGATTTAACTCTTTTTTCTCGTCCAAGCAGTGCTGAATTGTGCAATACAATTGTGTTGCTTTCATACAATTAATACGAAACTTATGTTTGCATGTAAGGTATAATAGTATGATGGTTACTCAATCACGGCAAACGACTATGCGGATTTGGGTAGAAAACAGTTTTTCCCTATTTAATGCTCCTGAGAGATAAAATAGGAGACGCGATACTAACTATTTTCACGCGGGGAAAGCCGTGGTAAAATAATCCCGAAAGAACTGAAAATCCCGGGAATCCCGGTTCCAGCATAGGCGAGTACCGAAAATCCTGGTAATTTAAAACAGGACCGGTTTTCGATACCCTAATCATTACCGTGATACAAAAGATAACGTAAAAATAAAGGTAAATACAATCCATACACAAAAATGATTACAGCTTTAAAAAGAAGATATTCAGAACACTATTCACAGTGGTCTTTGAATGTTAAAAACGAATTCTTTATTGTTTTCTGTTGGTTTACAAAACAAAATATTGACAATAGTCTAGTATAATAAATTATGAGAAACGAAATTCGCACTTTTCTCCCAAACCACTTGCTCTACAAGAAAAATGTATGGCACATAAAATGTCAATCTTTTTATGGGCTACAACTTTTATTCAATCCTTTCGGAAATCGTCTAGGACGCACCGTTTAGGAGATATAAGGAGTTTTCGGAAAATTTGGGAGGGGGGGGGGGTTAAGGTTGGGCCCAATAAGATTGGGTAATGTTGCAAGTATGAGTTCCACAGGGTGGATGGAAATTCAGTCGGAAATCGTCTAGGACGTACCGTTTAGGAGATATATGGTATTTTAGGAAAATTTGGGGGGGGGGGGGTTAAAGTGGGTTCAGTAAGATTTAGCAATAAGGTTTGGGGATTTACTAAAGGGGGTCGAAATTTCCGTCTAAACTTGTCTAGGACGCACCGTCTCCGAGATATCCGGGATTTCCGGTTTTCCAAAAATCTATATCCCGATGAAATCTATATACCTGATGAGTGCGGTATTTGCCCGGATGCCTCCCAGATTATCCCGACGCAAAATTCCACTTTTGGGTGAAGAACTGAGGGGGGGGGGGGGGTATAGGGGGAGGCGAGGGGTTGTGAAGGGAAAAAATGAGAGGGTGAAGAGAGAAGGTAAAGGGTGTTGTGTATTTGAGATACGTGAGTTTTGGGGAGTTGACGGAACTTGGGTGCACGAGAGTTTCCAAACAACGAATGTATTATCTTTGACTAATAATAAGTGACTATAGCTGACTAATGTCTGAGTTTCTATCATTCCAACATTTTGGCTTAGCAATAGGGTCCCGTTGACACCGTTTGGGTACGGAACCCTATAAAGTACAGATTGATCTAAAAGTTGTATAAATAAAGGGTATGTTTAGACAAGTTATAATTTTTTTTTTCTATGTAAATATGTAATTTACACATATAACAAAAAACCTAAATACTGTAAACAGTAACTAATGTCTAAAAACGGACAATGTTTTATTTCAAATTACAGCAGTGACTTCCAACCCAATAGGGGTTGAATTTCCAAAAATCCGATAGCCTAAAGCCTTCTTCGATAAATGAACTATCCAATACAAAAATAATTTTTCAATTCAAACCAGTAGTTCCTAAGATTAGCGCGTTCAATCAAACAAACAAACAAACTTTTCAGCTTTATAATATTACAATAGTAATAGTATAGATTAGCATAGATATAGTTATATTTTGTACATATGTATGTTCGTGATTTTCTCCGTTACTACTTACACTACATACATTGGAAAGAAATAGTTACTTAATTTCTATTGTTTTCTTCAAACCAAAGATGTTTAAAGCAGAATATTACGCAAACGGACCCCTGAATTGAAAAATGGTCTTTTGAAACCTATAATATTTTTGAAAGACCTTTTCAACGATACCCCACATTAAGGGGTAGACGAAGAAAAAATCATACGGAACGGACAGACGGACGGACGGCCGGACGGGCTAGCCGGCCGGTTGAAATAACGAACGGACTAGACATGATTCCGATTTGACTACAAAACCCTGAAAATTATAGAAAACTAAAAATAATACAATTGACTGTAACTAAAAATTCTCACATGATCAAGACTGTTCAATGGCAATATAATTACGTTAATTTTACGAAATCTATTCCTTAGATGGCTAAAGCAAAAATTGACATAGGTCCAACCTCCAAGAGGGCTCGAGCCTAACTGATTTGATTCGCACCAGTTTGTTTATTTATATGGTAAAGTAAATTCGTTGTAATTAATTATTTTTTGCAGTAAGATAAAAAAAAATTACGTGTCATATTCGACAAAGACCATATTTTATTACTACATAAATTTTTGATGGGAAATACGCTTTATTGAATACAAAAATCGATGGTAAAGTCATGGCATAAACCATGAAAATTGGTAATGTTATTGAATTAATTTGGAAACGAATATGATAGTAATCGTATATCTCTTGTAATAAATGCAAAATATAATATATGAGTGTTCTCTAGACATTTTTTTTTACTCAATTTAACAAGATTTAATAAAGAAAATCAGTGTATGAAATTGACTCTGTCGTCCTTTTGCTGAAAAATAGTTATGCTAGATTGACAGTTACGCAAAAACTAATAAATATTTTCGAATATTAGATTATCAATATCAATTATAATAGATTGATCTATTTTATGTGTTCATTTGCCAGCATTAATATCTTTCTTATGATACTAATTTTTGACGTCAAATTCTTCATTCCGCGCGACTAACCGCGAAATGGCTCTTAAAAATAAAAAATGGTCCCACAACACGCACCAATAACAATAACTAGAAGTTCCTGGTCTCATAGTTCAATACCCCGTGTAGGCAAGCGGCGAAAACAAGAACACGAGGTAAGAACAACAATCACTTATCATTATAGTTCCTGCTTCGCTGGAAATCGAACTCAGGATCCTTCGAAAGGCGGTTCAGCGGGAACCATCTCGGCTCGTTCCCACACTACGTCGTGATTCGTGAGTATACCAATTGACAGTCCATAATTACGGATCCATATTTTGATGATGTATACTTTTGAACGATCCGTGCATTTGTGAATACGGTCATAAGAATGTCATGTAACTGCCAGCTTAGAATAGTAATGGATCCCTAAATCACGGTCGGGATATTTATCCCAGGTGGGAGGAGCCGCCGCGATACACACTCAATAGTTGTCAGGTACAATATTAGGCCGCAATTCATAAATTACCCCCAAATTACGCTCGTAAATTCCTTCTGTAAAATGTAAGTTAAGTAACATTTGGAATTATCACAAGTGTTAAGAAATTACTATAAGCTACATTACGTTACCTTTACATTTGCAAATTTACGGTAAGTTACTCGCATAAGTTACTAAACTTACGTGAGTACCAACTGGCCCAGGAGCCAGGCCATACCTCAATCGAATGATTGTAGTTTCTCAATCCTTCAAATTATGATAGATTATGATGGATGTCGTTTGTATCAGTACATGAACCCAGGCTCTAGTACATGAAATGTCATGGGGTCATGTATGTGGAACAAATTATGTTGGTAACATTGAAAAAGGAATTACCAACATAATAGCGAAATAATAATGAAGTGCAGGCTAATGTGAAACGCGCTATGGCCTACAAAATGACATTCATGTTATTCTATCATAATTTGAAGGATTGAGAAATTGCAATAATTTGAGAGACGTGTACCTGGGCCACTATACTATACTAAACGCAGACTCGTGGCAGGCGGAGTAATAAAACGTGCAAAAGAGACGGCGCACATTATTTTATCTCTCGCACTTGCACTGTTTATGGAAATTAGGTGTTTCGCATCTCTGTGCCTGTGCGACGTCATCCATAAACAGTGCAAGTGCGAGAGAGAAAATTTTGTGCGCCGTCTCTTTTGCACGTTTTATTACTCCGCCTGCCACGAGTCTTTGCGTTTAGTATAATGTAAAGGCGTACTCGTTAATCGTAGTCGAAGAAGATCAACTCATCTTCCAGATAGTCCGGGTTGGCGCGCACGTGCTCCTGCAGCGCGCGCACCGCGCCCGCCAGCCGCTGCACCTCGTCGCTGACGTCACCGCTGACGTCACCACCCGCCCCGCTCGAACCGGCCGTGACGTCACGCAGCAGCAGCTCGGCGGCGCCCGGCAGCGAGTAGCGCCGCGCCGGCGTCACCTCGCGCACCACCTCCGCCTCCAGACCCTCGATCCTGCAGGACAACACACACACACAGTGCTAAACACATGTACACTCAGCAAAAGAATAGGGATGATGACTAATTTTAGAATTCCATTTCATTTTATAGATAGAACCTCAATATTCACGAAAAAAATATTATAAATATAATAATCTTCAATTTAAAAACAACAATTGATAAATAAAAATCATTATCAAATTTCCCACCAAAAACGTCACGTGACGTCACTATCCGATATTCAGTACTATCTGTCTCCTGAAGTTATTGAATTTGCATATAAAATACGAACAATAACGTCATATTCTCAAAATGGCGTTTGAGGTCACGTGACAGTGAATACAATTTTTAACATTTTATATTAATGATATTCAATTTATTGTGACTGACTTCAATAAAATAAACATATTTTAGGCCTTTAAATGTTACCACTAATACTTTAGACATACATTTATATTAATTTATAATTAGTATCAACATCCCTATTAGGTATACAGGGCGTGATTAGCAGGGCCTGCCTAGCTGCCACCCTCTTGCGTAACTCAGTCGCCGAACACTTCGTCGTGCTCCGGCCAGGGAGAGCCAGCTCCTTCTTTCTTAGTCGGCACCGCATCGGTGATCCTTTGGTGTTGCTGATGTCCGTGGGCGGCGATGGTCAGGTGGATCGTCAGCTCGTTTCTAGACTAGTTCCAATCAAAAAACTGACATTTGCAGTATTTGTATTTCTGTTATTAGTCTTTTGTTTGCCCTGTTTTGCCCTGATTCACTTTAAATACATGTATTTGTTAAATTACATTTATCCGACACATTATATAATAGTATAGTGTAGCAGGACATACGTGGCGATGTAGAACTTCTTGTAGCTGAGTGTGGTGTGGGCGCTGTCGGCCAGTAGCCGCAGCGCCAGTGGTAGCAACGCGTCGCTGCTGTGCGGCCGCCGGTACACCGCGCGCCGACCCA
Organism: Thymelicus lineola; assembly: GCA_963932265.1. Classification (NCBI taxonomy): domain Eukaryota; kingdom Metazoa; phylum Arthropoda; class Insecta; order Lepidoptera; family Hesperiidae; genus Thymelicus; species Thymelicus lineola. Next base: position 17,800,193 of record OZ010690.1, read on the forward strand.
GTAGCGGCGCGCACACTGACACATAATCTATATGTTGATATGTGAAATAATTGTGTACTTATTACGACTACCACGTGGACGGAGGAGTATGAAATTAGGCACTGTTGAAGTTTACATGATAAAACGCGCATAATATATACACAAATGTCAATATGAAGTAATCCTAAAGGCATGATTCCACCAGTGTGCGGCACTGTAATGCACAGTGTACGACACAATTGTTCACGCTGGTCGAGTCACTCGGGCATACAGTAACAAATTGTGCGCGAACATTTAAAATTGTCACGCACATCTGTATACTTTTGTGCGCGCACACATGTACGCAGTGGACTCGCGTCGACGCGTACACGCTTGTTGTTCACGAACTCAGTCTTGCTTTTATTCTTCGTTTCTTTTTAAGCAAACTAAATAATAAAACACAAGCTGCAGCACAAAGCACTACGTTTTCCTGCCCGTCCATATTTAACATCTGAAGACAGAAAACTCTTCTCAGTGAACATGTTTGTGCACAAGTGTGCCACACTGTGCGTTTACAAAAGTTACGCACAGGCTTGCCTGTGGAGACAGCAGCTAAACGCGATACTAGCTTAAAGTGCAATGCTGGAGTTTTGCACAAAATGTTTGTAAACAAATGTGCTGCACACTATTTTGGTGGAATCGTACCCTTAGATGCTTACGGTCGATTTTGACCACAAAGCGAATCTCCAGTATTTATTAACTCCCGACGAAAAAATAGAGGTGTCATAATATTATGTTGGACGTGTCTGTGTATTTGTATGTCTGTCTGTGGCATCGCAGTTCCCAAACTAATGTACCGATTTTGATCTAGTTTTTTTTTTGTATGAAAGATGACCTAGTTCTTAGCTATGATTAGTGTAAATAAAACTATCGGGGGTTTTAAAAATTTTAATTTAAGATTATAAATATTATTGCTTTTTAAATACGTCCTCAATTATTAATAACGTAAATAATGTAATATGTACAGTGTGTGTGTGTAGTGTGTGTGTGTGTACTGACGGTTCTGGCGGGAGAGCGCGGCGTGGTGCAGCGCGGCGAGGGCGGGGGACTGCAGCAGCAGCACGCGCGCGTCGCCGGCCAGCGCGCGCCGCACCCACTCGCCGGGCGCGCGCGCCGCCGCCGCCACCGTCTCCGCCGCGTACAGGTCGTGCACCTGCACACACCACACACACCACGTCACCACTTGGATAGCCCTACAGCCCTACTGACTACAAATACACCGATTTATATGAAAATACACTAACGCATTAGGACATGCCTGTAATGTTAGTGGTAATATTTTGGAATGAATAAATAAATAAAATAAATAAATAAAATTTTGTTTACAATTATTGACGTAATAACATCTATTAAAACGATGCCGGGAGCACGCACCAAAAAGCATGACTCATCTGTCGCGTTGCGCGAGCGAGCGAACAATGGAGAAAGCGCCATCTATAAACAAAACTATATAGACAATTAAGTCAGAAAGGAACTTGCTGAAAAAATAGTTCAGTTCAGGAGTTCTAGATGGCGTTGTAGTATAAAAATAAAAGTTTCTAATTATAAGTTAATTTCCAGAGTAATATTATATTCGAGCACTACTTCATCCATGTTTTGTCATGACGTTGTCACGTTAAATTACCGTAACCGTAATCGTAAACCGACTTTACAGACAACCATTTTTTTGATTACATACAAGTCAAACTTGTTACATACAGGTCAGGTACATAGCACGTAATGAGCGATGATTGCAAAGTGACGTTAAAGCAGCAAGCGTCGCAAAAGAAATTACAAACTTAATACCCAATGATATTTTATAAAAGATATGTTACGTTCATAGTATATTACGTTTTAAATCTGTGCAGAGCAATCTAAAGCTACACGTACGTACGTACACATTGACAAGTTTCACTGATAAGTAAAACAAAAGATACGAAACAGCACGCAAACAAAAGAGATATAAATTTTTTAGATTGTTTGGGAAAATAATTAAAATATACTAAATAATCTAAGTATCTTAATACTCTCATGTGGTATGAGACACCTTGTATTTTGTTGACCTTGGAGTCATAATTGGTGCACTTCCTAAACACACACGATGTCATTTTAAATTATTTTCGTAAGGATGTATGAACCTACGTTGCGCCACGCACCGTGATTGCGCTCGACGCATACTAATCACAAGACGTCCCAATTGGGACGTGTTTGAGTCATCACAACGCGCGCGCTTATAAAATATCTGCCTCTTTTTAATATATAATATCATTGTTAATACCTATACCTCGGACACTATTTGAAGAATATTTTTTAAACAAAAAATGCTCAATTAATCATTAAATATATTTAATATGATATAGTTATTTTATTTGTACGGGAGATCGCCCACGGATCTTTTTCAAAGTGCGAAATTACCTCCACTCTTTCAACCCATGTCATCCAAAACGGTCGCGCGTTACTAATGATACTATGTATATTGCAACTACACAAATATGCCCGTTCGCTTAAAGTACCCGTAGACGGGCTCATCTAGTCAGTATGACATACGTGGTCAACGGAGCGCTGCAGCAGAGCGCGCAGCTGGGCCGCCACCTCCATCATGGGGGCGCAGTCCCGCGCGTACAGCAGCAGCACGCGCGTGCCGCCGCCCCCCGCACCACCGCCCTCGGGCTTCGCCGCCGCCTCCGCCTGCCGTCTGCAACGGGAAGCATATCGTGGTGCTAGACAACTTAACACTTTACAGAAGTGCTAGTTAAGATTACAAAGACTTCAGTACCACCATGCAACTGGCAACATTTACGCTGAAAATACAATATCTTGTATGCCTTTTATTTTTAACTCCCGATGAAAAAAGGGGGGTGTTATAAGTTTAACGTGTCTGTGTATCTGTGTGTCTGTCTGAGGCATCGTAGCTCCCAAACGGATGAACCGATTTTGATCTAGTTTTTTTTTTGTATGGAAGGCAACTTAATTCTTAGCTGTGTTTAGTGTAAGAAACTGTCAGGGGTTTTTTAAATTTAAATTTAATATTATAAGCTTTCTTTGTTTTCGTATTTGTTGTTATAGTAGCCATGTATGATACTGTATAAAATTTTGAAGTGTCTGTTATATTACACATAATAAAAAGTCATATTAAAAATACTTCAAAATCAGCTAAAGACGACAATCGAGAACCTTATTTTCTTGAATTAGTTGAAAAAGATGCCGCTACAAGGCTTGTGTGTGTGTGTGTGTGTGTGTGTGTGTGTGTGTGTGTGTGTGTGTACCTGGCGGGCCAGTCTTCGTCGACCCGCTTGCGCAGCTTGGCCATCAGGTGCGAGCGCCACGCCAGCAGCACCGCCACTCCGCCCGCCGCCGCCGCCAGCACCGCCCCCAGCGCCCACCACGGCGCCGCGCTCGCCGCCGGCGTCACCACCAGCGCGGTGGCATTCGACGCCAATACCGCTGGAAGTACAGTCGACAAAACAATTAAGTATGCAGGGCATGATTCTAAAACCCTCTGCAATGTTTAATATTACATAGTATTTACGTTACTATCAATGTTAAATCATACCTCACTTAAATAGGTATCATTTAACATTGATAACAACACAAACAATCTGTAATATCAATAATTACTTTTGCCGACTGTACCTACACGTGTCTCTGTTGTTTATGGAGCTAGTCGACTAACGAGCTGACGATCCACCTGGTGGGAAGTGTCTATCATCGACCATAGACATCAGTAACCTCAAAGGCAGCACCGCCGTAGCGGACAAAGAAATAAGAAGAAGGAACTGAGTTCCAATCGTTCAACGACGAATCGTTTTGTGGCTGACTCAGACAAGAGGGTTCAGGGTGGTAGCCAGGGAGGTAGTCTGTTTACTACCTCGTGTTGTACTTCCTTCCCTTGGCCTCCCTGTACTTATACATATCTCGTATCGCATAACGTAACCGTTATATTGTTGTTACTGTAGATACATGATAATTGTTGAACAGCGGAATCGTGCGAAATGTGTAAAATGTAATATTAAAAAAAAACAATTTTAATACGTGTCTTTTTGAAATACCTACCTTACAGACTCTTCAATATGTAACTTGACCGCATGAAATAAAATAAATACACTTTACTAAATAGACGTTTGCACAACATCAACATGATACATTGTATGCACGAAATTTAAAATTAAGACCTCTATGTAACCAAAATTTTTGCAAATAAATATTCATTCATTCTTTCATAAAGTAAAATGAATATGAGCGTATTAGTGTTTACATGTACCTCATACAGTCTTACCATACTACCCTACCCTATTTTTTATTTCGCTGTTGATTTGCTCTAATCAATCATGCAACCGTTACGTTGAAACGTTACAATAAGACGTTGCACATATACACAGTCGAAATAAAAAATTCACTTAAAAAATATTTGGACTTTGGAACAGTTTGGAATATTGGGACTTGGGAACAGTTCTTCTTCATGCTCGCCCTGCATTGGCGGTTCAATTTTATTATTGTTGTATATCCATTGGCAACGGTAACCACTTAGTTTATATCACTTAACATCGTGGATCGTTTGCTTTTTTGTCAGCCCTTCAGGATAATAAAAACATAGCTATTTTTGTTGTTGTTGTTGTTGTTTGTTTTTGGCAGTGCGTGTCGGGCCACGCGCAGTGTTGGACTCATGAATCGAAAAATGGTTTAAGATTTAATTCTACTACATTGTCATTGAAAAATATGTATACTCCTGCCAAATTACAACTTCCAGCACTAAGGGGCTCTGCGCTATACTGCAGACGAATGGACTGACCGTTTGACTACAACCCTAACGACGTGAGAAGTGAGTGAAGGCAGGCCTGGCGCACTCCGCACTTTTGACATGATGTTACGAACGTGCCGCGTTCGACGTGTTGGGACAATTTCAGAAGGGCTGCCACGCCTTGACATACATTCGTAATCTATCACACGTTTCATCGCAAAAAAAGAAGACAACCCTGACGTTGTTAAAGAGGATAAGAGTTATGATTAGAAAGAGAGGCAACGTCTAGATGTCAACGTCTGTCGACGATTAGCGCTGTGCGACATGAAATACACTTTATTGTGTTTGTGTAGAACCTAATATTTATTTATTTATTTATTTATTTATTTAATCTTTATTGAACCAAAGAAAAGTGGTACAATAGGCGGACTTAATGCTAAGTAGCATTCTCTAACAGTCAACCTTCAGGATGTGCAGAGAAAAGATGAAGGCGGTACAATAACCATGGAGAACAAAAATTTATATATTAATATTGACGAATAGAGGGGAAATAATAAAAAGAAACAATGATAAATATTGACAGAGAAAAATAATGCAGAAAAGTGACACAAGATAAATATATAAATACTTACATTAATAACATAAAGATAAATAGATTACATAAAATGATTTTAATACGAGAGTTGCTTCAAAAAGAGAGCATGAATTTTTTTTTTGAAAGAGAATTTAGAGCGCAATTGTCTAATATCCTTTGGAAGAGAGTTCCAAAGCCGAATAGCTTGGTAAGCAAAAGAATTGGAAATAAAACAGGTGCGATGAGAGGGAAAAGCAAGAGTAAGGGAATCAGAGGAACGAAGGTTTAGCTCATGGGCGCCACCAAGATACTAAAATTTACTTTTAAGGTAGTCGGGAGCTACAGGATTAAAAAGAACTGAGAAGAGATAGTTAAGAATATGAGCTTGTCTACGTTCACGAATAGGAAGCCATTTGAGCTGGCGACGATAGGATGATAAGTGATCAAATTTACGTAGACAGAAAATAAAGCGGATTGAGTAATTGATAAGGCGCTCCAGTATATATATATTGTGTATATATATTGTATTGTATTGTATATATATTGTGTGGTGAAGGTGCAACTCACATTTGCCAGCGGGCATCTCGACGCTGGCGATCTTGTCGAAGAGCGGCAGGCCGCTGGTCCAGGGCGCGCGGTGCGTCAGCCGCAGCGAGTAGCGCGCGGGCGGCGGCCACAGCGCGCACCGCAGCTGCGTGCCCCCCCTGCCCCCCGCCGCGCTGCAGTTGCCCGTCACGTCCACACACTGCCACATTACAATTTCAAATGATTTTGTTAAGCATTGTTTTGTCTTATATTACTGCTCAACTAGCGCTCAAAAGCTGCTCCTAGGGTTACAAATACGACTCACTACTCAGTACCAAGCTGATCTCCCCTGGTTCGTAAAAGAGAGAGAGAGATAGGGAGAACGCTACATTTACAAATACCACTAATAGATGCGTGAATAAAGAACATTTGTGTACAATAAAGAACATTTGTATAAAATTTTGCTGTATATTTAATTCACATTCCATAGCCTACGTAGATACCACAAACTATATGTCCCAAATATTAAATTACCAGATAAAAGAAGACAACATTATCCAGTACCACCATCTAAAAGTAAAATAGCCAGACAAAACTTTGCTTACTTAGCCCCTAAATTATATAACAAATTCAACAGCCTGTACAAATGTAGTAATTTATCCAATTATAATATCAAAGGAAAAATCATAGAATGGTTGCGTACTTTTAATTACGACGAAACCGAAAATTTATTGTATTACACATGTTAAACCTTATATGTACACAAACAAGCAAACACACACACATGCACACACACACACACACACACACACACACACACACACACACACACACACACACACACACACACACACACACACACACACACAACTTGCATAAACACACACACAGGTAGTTATTAGATCTTTATAAATAGGTACTACTGTTTGATTATTTAATATTTAATAGAAACTAAGTGTTTTTTTTCTCTCTTACCTTTATTTACATTTTAAGACTATAATAAAATTGTAACATAAGAATTGGGAAGGAACTGTCTCCCAGTCCACAGCTCACGCTTTTCTGGGAGTCAGGGCTCTTCGTTTAAATGTACTCTAATTTATGGTCAATAAACATTATTATTATTATTATTATTACATTAATGTATAATATTATGATATGAAATAACTAACGCATTAGGTTAAGCCTGGTATGTTGTAAATTATGGAATACATAAATAAATAAATAAAAATGTGGGCCCTTCGGAACAGGCATATCCTTTCTTTTTTTGAAATAACAGTCATGTAAATATTTTTATATTCACAAAATTTTTGCTTCTACCACATGTTAGTAGTCGTCAAAGTCAGTCTATTTTAATTTGACGCTTGTTTGGGACTGTGGAAACTTACAAATTTTGTGCACTTATTTTTCCTTGTCTTCTCACTACAAGACTCACTAGAAGATTATTGACCATTATTCCTAATAAATATATTATAATTATGGGTTCGAAAACAAATGGCTCAAAATAAACTACCGCCTACAGGAACCATCAAAACTTTAATTTCAAAAGTTAGTTTGTCATATCAAGCTGTCACTCGAAGTACGTACATAATGTATTAACAATTGGTTACGTATTCTGTCCGCAACAAACACAACAGCTACGACAAAACAATTTGTACCTCCTTAGTTGTCTCCGGGCACAAGTCCATGGTGTAGTTGGTGGCCGGGACGCGGTGCAGGAACCACAAGGCCTCCACGTGCTGTCTGAAAATATATTTTGTTCATATTAAACACAGAGGACCATTTGATATGTAAGTTTTTACAGACAGTTTTTACATTTTAATAACTAGTGCAAACATGAATGCACCATGATGGTGGCGCCATTTAGCTTTGCGTAATATTGAAAGACCTTATCCTGTAAGAAAACTCTTAAACTGGGTTCATCTTGGGCTTATAGATAGCAGAAAGCTACCAGACTTAATATTTACATCATAGTTATGAAATCAATAATATGCATACAGGAAAAGTGATATGATTGTATAAGGAAAACAGTATAACAAATACTATGAGATTTTGTAGGGACAATGATAACAAAATGTTAATAAGTTCTGATAAAGTAATTCATTAATAACACAAAATAAGACACAATTTCCTCAACTCCGAAAATAAAACCATAACAAATTTATTTAAAAAATGACGTGCATAAGTGTATCGTCTAGAGACAACAAGCCTAAGTGAGGACGAGATTCGAAAGAGATGTGCTATAACAAGATCTGCCGTTGACAACCTTAAAAGTTTGGTGTAACCGCAATATTACTAAAGCCACGAAAGCCCGCCTAATGAGAAGCTTAGTCTTTCCCATATTTCTTTATGGCGCAGAAACGTGGACGGTTCGCCTCAAAGACCGACGCAAGATCGATGTAATCGAGATGTGGTCCTGGTGGCGACTGCTGCGGATCCCTTGGACAGCGTTTCGGACCAACGTTTTAATGCTGGAAGAACTCAAGATCAATGAGAGATTATCGTCGACTGTGCTTCTATGAATCTTCAAATAGTTCGCACACGTTGTTCGAAATGATCACTCCATGGAACGTCTCGTTGTCCAGGGGCAGGTAGAGGGCTGGCGGTCACGCGCCTGATCACCTAACGTTGGACAGACATAATTAAAGCGTCGACACAGACTTCTATATTCCAAAATGCCCGAGACGTTGAAGACCGCAATAAGTGGAGACGCATCGCAAGGGTTGTATGGGCCAATGACAACAGAGCATCGACCACGACCACTCTGTTAAGAGTGAACGACTGAGAAGGAGGAGAAGGATACCTATATGAATTATTTTGAATTCCGAATTTTGAAGTGAAAACTTCTTTAGCATCGTTGTGGTTTGAAAGTCGATGAAACGAAAAAGCGACTGACACATAAATTCATAAGATTTAATGTGGGAGAAAATGAGATGGGAAGAATTATACAGTGTTTCTTATGTCCATGAATCTCTTTTAAAAAGTTCTAAGTTGTATTCATAGATGGCGCGAGGAACAAGATAGAAGATTCGTTTTATTGCTGGATAGATGGCGCTAGCTGCTCATTTTACTCTTCATATTATGTTAAGAGATGGCGTTAGTTACCACTCTTTTCTTTTTATAACAAAATTCTTCAAATATGCCGAAAACGAATGCAGAATATTGTCGCGATTATCGAAAAAAAAGGGAAACAAGATTAAAAACAGAGACAGACACATAAATTCATAAGATTTAATGTGGGAGAAAATGAGATAGGAAGCGTTATACAGTGTTTCTTATGTTCGTGGTTATCTTTGAGTTACATTAAAAAGTGCTAAGTTCTATTCATAGATGGCGCGAGGAACAAGATAGAAGATTCATTTTATTGCTTTTTCGTCTCATTATCTTTAAACCAAAATTTTTGAAGGTTTCACTTCTACCACCTGTGAATTGCACACATTTTAAGTTTTTTTATTATTATTGCACCACATATTATTATGTGCTATGTTGATGTCCATTGGCTCCAGTGCAGTTATCCAGGTGACAAACTGCTACCGCTGTTGGTCAGCGTGCACTCTCAATTAAGTGCATGTGTTCTTACACTTTCCGACAATGCATCAACAATGTCTTGATTGACTTTCAAAAAGTGGCTTTATAAAACCAATTTTGAATAAAAATATTTGAAATTCTTGATAACATAAACTGCCTTCTTGTAATAAGTCGTAATGTAGTATTTTATCACTCATACCACGTACCATTGGTAACACCAGGGGAAATAAATAGTCTTATGAAACGGAAGCAGAGAAACAGCTTGTTAAATGGCTCTGAGTCCATGCAATGATTGAGTTTAAAATAATTCACATTTTTAAGACATTGGTGTTAACAGGAATGTTTAAAAATCTTGACCTCAAGCCACCACCTGACATTGACTTGAATAATACTGAGCCCAATAACTGCCAAATAAAAGTGGTGCAGAAAACAATATCTCATATTATATTGTCCAATAGGAATATCTTTATTTAAGGATGAATGTAAAATGTTACATATTTAACTAACTTTAAAACTGGAGAGGGGGTCTCAATTTGATTGTTTTTTTTAATGTTTGTTATACCTATTATGACGTGGATGACTTCAAGATAAGAGTGAATAGGCTTTTATTAAGTTAAGTAGTGCGCTCACCATCCTGGACCATATCTTCACTTACCATCAGGTGGGATTATGGTCAAGCATTAACTTATTTTATGTAAAAAAAAACCTTGAGTTATGAGGTGTCATTTATCAACCAATTTGGAAGATTTGTTTAGTTTCATACAATACTTAAATTATAGAACTAGAAGTTATTCTTACCCAGATTGATAAATTTTGATGACTGCCTGGCTGTCGGAGAATGATTCTTTGGAATAGTTGTTGTTCACAAAATGGACATAATCACGTGCACCAAATCTTTTTACTTCGAGAGAGTTAGGCTGAACCATTAAATGTGTCTTGAAAGCATAACATGTGCCATTGAATATTAAATCAAAATAAGTTGAAAGACAGACCTGAAACAAATGCAATAAATTAATATTACATGGTAATAAAGGAGCGAGGCTTTCTTTATTTGCTTTATAACTTTATTTTCATCATTCCAAACAGTATAGATGTAAAAATATGCTAAATTATCTTTTATAAGCTGTATCACTATCTTAGCTTGTCTCATCAATTTCATAATTAATAAGTCCATCCATGTTAGTTACAAATTTCCATACATGATCCTTAATAAAACTTACAACAGTATCTACTCTACTTTTAAAGGCTGAACCAGAAGTAAATCCAAAAATATGTAAACTTACATTTGTACAATTTAAATCTGTGGTAACATCCTCTACAAAGTATGAATGCACCTCCCACCGAGAGCATTTTGATTTGTAATGCCGGCAATCTTCTTGTTTCTGGTTGGTATTGTAGCGGAGGGATACGACCCACTGGGCGAACGGGCCCATGGACTCGTTGAGTAGCGTGCACCACTCCAGCCGGTAGCGACCGAGCACGCCGTCCTTAGACTCCACGAACGACAATCCATCGCCAGTACCGCATCTGATGCTGTACTCGCCATTTGAAATACCACAAAACAACAGACACAAAAACAATAATAACATTGCAGCTTCCCGCCACTTCCCGCAATGATCGATTTCAATCGCTATGTCACGTAGTCGCGATTTGAATGATAAAATATGTGCAGAACTAAAGACACATAAACAAGGTAAAAGGTTATCGAATTCCAAGCAGCCTCTTACTAAATCGCGAATAAATTAATGTTAAACATTCTGCGTTTTGGCAGTAACTGCGCTTCACCAGGGACATCTGTTAATGTGTTACTTCTATACCTACAGAAACACATAATCCTTCGTAATTTTTGTCCATTGCCCTATCACAAATTTTAATAAATGCTTATATGTTTTCTGCAAGAACTAGTTTGCTAGACATACGACTTTCACAGAGTTTAGTATAACATTACGATTTACGGGGTATCCCAAGGATATTTTGTAGGCACGACTCAATTCACTTTACCGTTATTTATTTTTCTTTGTAAAAAGGCTACACGCACAATGTTTACTTCGTGTTTATGCTTTAAAATTTAACCTTAATTAAATAATTTGTGAACAGATAGGTTCCAAAATTATCTCTAAGTTTGACTGATGTCAGATGACTGTCACTGAACTCACTGATGTCAAAGTGAAAGATGTCACGCCACAGACATTTTTGTGACAGAGACAAAATAGATCATGGCGTGGAGAATAGAGTCATTTGACTTTGTGTTGTTGGTTTGTTGGTATCTATGGTTTGTTATGAAAGTGTCCGTCAAACTGCGCTAAATTAGGGTGGCGGTAGCAACAGGGTAAAGGATTTTGTTCAAGTTTGTATACAATGTATAGGTACCTACCAAAGTCCAAACTTGAACAAATACAATATACAGCTACAGGCTACAGGACTGTCACTGTGTTACTTCAATGCTTCAACAACAGTTGCTAAAAAATTCATAGCATAACTTTGCCTACGCCAGCGATATTTTGGAGGGTTTTTGAATTGTTATTTACTAAAAATAGCTGGACCTTTTCAACTTCCCCCTTTATAGGAGAAATTCTCCTTTATATCTATCCTCCAGGCTCCATGATATGGCTTGAAATATCAATCCTCAGTCAGCACTCTGCAGAATGCTGCATTTTTTAAATTCTTTTACTTCTATTCGCTCATACTTTGAGAAAGTTTTGCTGAGCTTTCTGGATACTTTAAATAAACTTTAAATAATATTTAGCATGAGATTCAGAAATAACTTCATAACTTTTAATTAACTTGGAGAGCAGTAATAGATTAATAACATACATAACAAAAAGAGTTCTGTTAAAATACCTAATAGGTACAAATAAATATTTAACTTGCCAGCTCTGTTTGTTTTTTTTTCCAAAATTCTGAAAAATAATATTCATATAGGTTTAAATTATCACTGATACAAGTAATTTTTGTAATGTAGCAGCTTTGCGGAAAGGTTCTTTGTCGATTTTGTCATGGAGAAAACTGGAAAGCCATAAAGAAAATTCTCAACACATCTTTTAAAAATAAAAATACCTATTGGTAAACATAATTATATGCATATATTTATTTAAAAAATATTAATAACTTGAATTTAACTGGTTGCTGAGCTGGTCATTTCTATTAGTACCCTTTGCCTAAAAGTCGAAATTTATATGTTGCTTAAACAATTCCACTGGCAAATCACATATTAACTTCGGGTTTTTATTTATTTATTTAACCTTTATTGACCACAATAAAATATCACGGTACAAATGGCGAGCTTAATGCTTAGTGCATTCTCTACCAGCTAACCATTGGCCAAAACAGAAATGCACGAAAGGCGGTTTGGAAAGTTAAGTTGATACACATAAACATACATATTAATACGTACATAAAAAAGTACACAAAATACATATATAAATACATATAAAACTATAATAAATACATAAGTTCAGATATACCTACATAGATATGCATAAATACATACATAACGTCAAAGAAAATGTCTTTAGTTACGTTGATGACAAGCCTGTAGATGAGTCCTGAGGTTCTTTTTAAAAACAAGTTTACCGGCGGGTCTTCTGATTCTATCGGGAAGTGCGTTCCAAAGACGAGCCGCTTGAACAGAGAAAGAATTGGAAATGAAACCAGAACGGTGCAGCGGGATTGAGAGAAGATAGGATTCGGTCGAGCGAACGCGCGGTTATTATATTCCATAGTTAAAAGGTGCCTATATGCATAGTTCCACTTGTTACGCTGATTGATTCTTGAATCCCAATTATCTGTCCAGTTCATTGAACTCAAGGTGTGCTTGCAAAGGTGTTGCAGTATTTCACACTGAGTCTTTAAATCGTCACAATGTTATGGAGACATTAAGGATATTTGACAATATTACCTTGCCAAATGATTGAAAAATATATCAGTTATAAGTTTATTCATATTGATTAGAGCTTAATTATTTGCACAAAACACACACCAGAGCAAACACCCACATTCAAAAACATTACATAAATTAAATTCCAATTTGCTGTGCCAACATGGCGTATATAGCTAGGGCAGTGAGGCCTAGGGCAGTAGCATGGACGGCTCTCAGGGCCAGGAGAGCCCACGCACTGAGGGAGAGGATCGAGGCAATAGCTTCTTCTATGAGCGAGCGGTATGGGGAGAGTGCCAAGAGAGTGATGACGGCCGGGGAGTGCTTGCGGGGCAGGTCACTGCGCGTCCACAGCCACACCAGCGCGGCAGTGGACGCGTGCTGCAGCAGAGACACGTTGGACTCAGCGCAGGAGCGGATGTACCGCCAGTCAAACTCTGATCCCCTGGCTCCAACCCACAAGGGAATGCTGCGAGTTACTAACACCTGAAACATTTTTTATTTCCGTTTTTATTTCTAGTTTTATATATATTATATACTAAGTTGGTGTTTTATGGTTCATGGTGCAATTGCTATTAAAATATTCATCCCCTACGATGGAAAGTTCCTAATCTATTACACATAAAACTTTGTATTATTAAACAACAAATTTATAAACAAAATTGTAAAAAACTAAACATTTCTATTTAATATACACATTACACACATATACTGCTATTACTGATATCTGGTTTGACTGAAAGTTGACGGGTAGATAATGCTTTTAGCATTGTCCTATCTTTGTACTATGTATATTGATTCTGGTATAATTAAGTTTAAATAAATATACTTAAATAAAATAAAATAAAAGTTAAACTGACAATACTGCAATAATTTGTACCCTATCAGAAAAATCAAGTATAGGTTCATAAAATAATATAAAATTCAAGTAATTTTTGCAGTACTTACTTAATATTCATATTAAAGAGTATTTTACTTATTTATAAAGTATATAATTTTTTTTAAAGAGAAAGTTTATTAAATCATAATTATTAAAGCAAAAAATATAAATACACCACATTATAAATAGCATATAAGTAAACACTTCAAATTATAGTAGCTTGATAAAACTGAAATAGATAAAAATAAATAACTGTACCTCAGCACTAGCCCAGCCAATGGCAGCCGTGAGAATCTTGGCATGTCCTTTTCCAGGGATAGAGTTCAATGCAAAGTAGAGTCCAAGCAAATCTGCAAAATCCACTGTAGCCTTCAACACTTCCTGAAATGTGCCAACATCAACATATGTAGTTATTTAATAGCTATATTTACTGTTTTATCACAGAACTGCAGCCAATACAGCCCACTTGCAATCAAGCGTAAACTGGTTCCACTTGGGGTAGCACTATTTATTGGATCCAATAAAAAACTTTTCCCTGAAAGGAGATTATTTTTGTGTGAGCTGGCATCTACATCCATAACATGGAAATGAAAGTATCTTACTGTGGTAATAAATAGATATCATCATCATCAGAACATAATATATGACAACTACAAGCCATTATGTTTAACTTAATGTTTTGCTTTACGGTTGAAAGTTTTTATTTATTACTGCTACATCTTATTATTATTGCTTTCAAGGTTATCTTACAGGATTTTATGTACAAAATTAAAATGAATACTCACAAAAAACGCATCGTATTCCCCAGTTACTTGGTTGCTATCTGAATCAGGGAAGAAAGTTGCTAGAAGCAACATTTTACACAGTTGCGTGAATATGTAAAGCCCACCGGCATAAACGCATTTTGAAAATGTAGCATACTCTGATCTGAAATACAAATTAGTTATGAATTATATGTAATGACAAAAGTATGTAACCTGTAAAATTGTTTCAAAAACTTACATGCCAGAAAACTTGTATGCCATGTGGTACGGCGCATAAACTAGCGCAAAGCAATTTCCGAAATGATATAATGTCATTTTTAAGGGTGTCTAAAATACTTGCTTAGTTTAATTTCACGGATTTATCAACTTATTATAGGTCATGATAATTCGAAGTCGAACATTACAAAAAAAATCGGTAACATTGACCTAATTGACAAGTAAGACAACTCAGATAACTGACAAAGTGACAAGTGACAAGGACAACTGACACATGACATTTTTAAAGCACGTGACGATTTAAAAGTGATGTATAACTAAATATATTTTGCAATATTTAACCAAACTCTCTGGATTTAATGTTTAAATAATTCATAAAAAATAAAAATTTTAAATTTATTAAAGTTTCCTTTAAACATCCTTATAAATAAATTAAACTGTAACTGCAATGAGTAGAACGAAACGAAGCGTAAAATTGCGTTTCATTTTACGTCGCATGTCGATATTTATATGCTGTCAGTAAGTGACTATAGATTTTATAGAAATGAAACTCAAAACGACCTAAAAAATATTTTTAATAAAAAAAAACCAAAGAAAAGAAATTAACAATGCTGGTTCATGAATTTTTAGTTTATGGTTTACTAAATGAAAGTGTGACGACGTTTTAGCTGATACTATTTTGTGGAATGGATCGTACGTATCATACTTCGTGATTTGAAAGTCAATGATAGATGGGTTGAGGCGGGAGATTTAGTTTTAAGTTTTGTTTTATCATCACCAAATTACTCTGATTCGTAAATACCTACTTTACAGTTACTTTTTTATGGATAATGTAGCATTTTCGACATCTGCTGAACTCCACTTATGTACTCGGAATGGTAAAGTGAAAATTCTCATTCAGATAAGTATTTAATATTATATAAGTAATAATTATGTTTAACGTGTTAATTATGCCTATGTAAATAAAATATAGTATATGATATAAATGTGTTAATAGTTATGTAAATTTAAACCATGACTTATGACTGGCTTGCTAGAAAGAGATGCAGAATAAGGGGTGCTGAGAAAAGGGGTAACGTTTTTAACCCTTTCATTTTTTAGCACAGGCGCAAAGGGGTATGGGGTCTTTTATCCAATAGCAGGGTTTGCTTAACCAATTTTTGATTTTATTCGTCCGGAGGAAAGCTCGGGTACGGACCGGTGCAGCGGTGGTACTCCGGTGGGGTGACAGTTTAGTAGACTGTTAAGCTTCATTCCATAAACATGTGAAATGTGAACATTTCTTCACTCAAAAATCTTTGAGTGACACTGACAATCGTCAGTGTGATTGCAGTTATAGATTATTTAATATTATTTGTCGTTGTTTAAAACTTCATCATCCTCCTCATACATTATGGATATTGCAGAACATTGGTAAGTTAGTTTTTATTAGTTTAGTTTTTAATTGTTTAAGTATTCAGTTTATTCATAATGATACTTAATCCCTTATTTTTAATGATATATTTTTTACTTTTTTAGAGCTATCTAACAAGTATTTAAGTGTATTTTATTGGCTAAGAATTATAAAAAAAATTCAACATTTATCAGGAACTTGAATTTTTGCCTCTTTGATATGAGGATGAGTTGAAAAAAGTTCACAGGTCTGATAATTTTCATCAAACAAATATAATCTCTGTTTCTAATATTTAGTCTTATGTAATTTATTGGAACTAATAAAGTTATTTAGCTTACTGTAAAACACTTAAAAAAATAATGTGATATACATAGAATAGTTATTATTTTTTTAATTGTCCCAACATATTGATAAATAAAATATTTGTGCATATAAATATTGTACTTATGTCACCTTATAATAAGTACCAAACATCATCATCTAGCCTATAAATCTTGACGTGAGTTTATCTACTTTATATGTTTTTTACAAAAGATGGATCAGTAATACAAAGTCCTTCCTTTTAGTCCCTTGTAGGTACAGTCCACTCACGTCATCCCTCCATTATAGCATTGTCCTCCGACAATGGAGATAGAGAATAAAGAATCGCGGCCATTAGGTAAATTTCCTTATTCATTTTTTTGCGTGACACCCTCGGCACGGCGCGGCGGCGCTCCGTGTAAAAAGCGGGGAAACTGTTATTTATCATGCGGAGAGCGACCGCCGAGTGGACCGTAGACAGCCCTCGGAGATTGAGATCTCTCGGTATGGCGTGCCGGGCGTGAGCCGCGTGAGGACCTCTAATCGATTAATATGGCCTTATGGGTGGGACAGCCGAACAGGTGCCCTATTTGAATAACATTATCAGATCTCATGTTCATTAGGTACCTACTTTATTTAGCCAATAAAATTATTATAACGGTATCGCCTAAATATGTTTAAAAATAATTAAAATCATGTTTTAAAACTACTCAGTCCATCGTCGAGACTATGTTCGTGTCTGTAAGTACTTAAAACACAAGATGTAAAAAATAGGTGTCTATAAAAACGGATTTTCATGCAGATTTTACCAGCAGAAGGAGTGGTTCATGAGGACGGTTGAGATATATCTATCATTATGGTTTTATGTAAATTGACTGAAATATTATTAATATAATTGTTGAAGATGTCGGAAAAATCATCCCGAATGAATGAAGCTCCCAGAGCGTTCTGACAGCGTGCGTTGCGTAACTAAATACTTAGTTAGTTCAAGTTACACAAAATAATGCATAGATACCTATCGCTGAATTGTTCCTCATGTAAAGTTCTAAAAACAAGTCCGCAACAACATCATCAATAAGGACACCTCACAGTAACCAGTAACCATTTTTATCTTTTTATTTTAATTTTTGTGTATAGATATGCACAATCATATTGTGATTTCTGGCCTCAATGTGATGCCATCCTGCCACAGCAAAAGCTTAACATTTAGAATTCTCACCGTTATATATAAGTTATAGAAAAATAATATCAATTTGGGGTGAGTTCGGCATTCGGTGTGGGTTCTTCGGGTGGTCCGGTCAGATGCATTATTCAGCTCACGTGAGTTCGGTGCGTTGCAGGCGAGTGTGGCACGCAGATAAGCGCGTCGCCGCGTATTGCCGTATTGAGGGTATTGAGCTAAAATGCCGAAAGTCCGAACGCCGCCGCCGGGGGGCCTTATCGGAAACGGCTTACGGTGACCCCATGCAAACTCCCTAATGCGACATTCCTCACCAGTCCCTCCTCACGGGCCCTCACACGATCGATCTTCAATGCAAAATTGCCGATCTCTATGGGGGATACTTACTAGTTTTGTTTCTTCTGCGTAATTTTGTTTTATTGTTGCCTCTATCCTTTCGTAGGTTATTGATGGCTATACGTTACTTTTAACATTAAAACCTAAGTATGTATGTACCTAATTCAATTCAAATGTGAATGAGAAAGTAAATAAACTTATATTCTATTCTATTCTACCTATTCAAAGTGTGTGTAATAATGAATAATGGGTAATTTACTCGTAAATGCATACTCTTCAGTGGCTTTATGCAATAATAGCGCATTATATAAGTTCAATCCAACGGAGAGCTTAAAAAGTTACATAATTATCTCATTTATTTTCCAAAAAGTTTCATACGGTGAAGAACACCATATACCATATTTCATTGGTTTCGAAGCCATAATACAAAAAACAGGCAGGCAGGTAGTTCTATAAACACTTGGCAAACATTTAAAAAATGGCAGATATGGATCCTAATGCTTCTACAATTACCCCTGATGTGATTTTTTCTTAAATATCTTCAATGTACAAACATCGCCCTGTTATAATTTAATTACTCGTAATCATCAACATTATCAACGTGCATTTGGGTTTGTTGTTCTTGTTCCCAGTTAGGTAATGAACACCTCACCCGTAAAACTATATCTATTATAATATTCAGTCTCTCCGAGGAGTCCGAGGCGCTATGCGGCTATGCCAATCGATAAAAATGTAGAAGCCCACATGAACCTACGTCTAATCTACAATTCTATAAATATGATATGGGTTCGTTTGGTAAACATCATATTCGTTGGGACAGACTCATTTTTTATGTATAAGTTACACCGAACGAAGCGTTGAATATTTTGTGGCTGATCAAAAAGTCCAATTCGGTTTTATAAGCCACTGAATATTGAGCGACGGGCAAAGTAGCTGGGCACTACATTGCTAATACACAATGTAGTAGGAAGTAAGTGGTACATATTTAATAAAATAAGCTGCTATCATGGTTTTGCATCTTATTAGATAGGTAGGTAACTACGTACCTAGACTACCTAGGTAGCTATTTGAATACCTATAATTAACCCATTTTGCGAAGGATTTATTTAGCTTTAATCTTTTTACATTTAAATAATCTTTACTGAACTAATTTAAGTACTAGCTTCCGCCCGAAGCTTCGCCTGCGTGGATTTCGATCAATTTATATAAAACCAAAATGAATTATACACTTAAACCTTCCTCAAGAATCATACTATCTATTGGCAAAAACCGTACAAAAATCCGTTCAGTAGTTTTTGAGTTTATCCCGTTCTGCGTTTATACCGGCAGACAGACGCGGCCGGGGGACTTCATATGTATCGAAGTTACGCAGATACCTAAATACACACGTATGTCAACAAGGTATTGTTACTATTTATTTAGTAGATATACTTATCATTCATGCTAGATATGCGATATGTGTTGCTGCTATAATACTCCGGAAGTATGAGGCCTACACTTACGAAATTATTTATTTCCGTCGTACGTTTTCATATCTAATAGTAGTAGTTCATAGTAGTTACGTACCTAGTAGGTACATAAATTATTTTGATCAGTTCTCGTGTGAAGACATTGACAACTAGTATTTTCAATTGGACAGTCGGATCCCCTTAGATTTGAGAATTTCTCAGCTTGCGGATTAGCGCGGTTGATGTATGGCCGCGGGTGGCGGTAAATCAAATTTTGATTGCTATTTTCTTTGTAGAAATTCGGAATCCTCCGCTGGGAGTCGCCGCCGCGTGTAACGTGGGTTAACCGCTCCCCCGCGGCCCGACCGCCGGCGCCGACCGGAGCCGTACCCGACTTATGTGGATTGTTGTTATATGGACATTTTCCATTTCCTATTCCCGGATTGAGATCATACTATCGACAGGAATGAAAGTCAGGCGCGTTGTCAAGAGGTTTTTTCTCGGCAAATATTTATCGTAGGTACCTAATGCATTTCTGTAGTAAAACTGATATTTTTTATGATTTGTACAATTTTCCTAAATTTTTAAATGTATGTCCGATTGATCAAAAGTTAATAGAATAATAAATAATTGCGTCATTATTGGGCATATCGTTTTCGTATTAACACAATGACAATAAAACAACAATGAGACCCTAACTATAGAAATAAATTAGATTTAAAGCATGTTAATAAAAGTTGTTAACACCAAAGCGTAAGTGCCGAAGCTAAAAACTTCAATTAAAACCCCTACAAAATAATAAGTAATAATTGGCAGACATTTTAAGAAAAAGAATAACTATTACTCTTTGGACAGAGAAGTGAGAAGAACCTAAAAACCGAAAATTAGAATTGAAACATCCAATAGATTTGTAGCATTGCCCGAAGGTAGCCTATAATGCTTTTCAGGGCAATTGGGGGAATTGATACAAATTTAAGTTTGCTTCGGGCTATTGAAATCGAATTTGCTTGGATTTTAGTGAAATAACGTGCACTTGGAGGGAGACCTCTCCGAGCTCGCTCCCAAACTCCCAACCGCTCGTATGATCCAATTGCGGAGCACTTGCGGACTGCGGACCGCCGATCAAATTCAGAACCTCTTTAAATATTTAAGCTGAAGTGGATTCCGAATAATATTATGATTTGTATGTGGATTTGCTGGTCAACAAGTTCAAAAACGTGTTAATTCTTGATAAAGGTCCTGAAATATAGGCGATGGCTCATTCGATTTGGAATGTAGAGTAGAAAAATGTATCGAAAGTTTGTATTAAATAAATTGTAATTGTTATTAACAAGTTAAGATGAAAAAAGATAGTATTTAGGTTTTGGTTAATAATTCAAAACTTATCAATATCTAAGAAAAAAAAAAGATTCTTAAAGATCATTAAAATTTATAAAAACATGTCGCAACTGTTATAGCTCTATCTCTATTATTTATTTATTTTTTATAATAATTTATCCCTGAAAATAGAACTGCATGACAAATGAAATCTTTTTTTTCTAGTGTTAAATATACCTAAATGTTGAAATTTGAATGAGTTATGATGTGTTCTGTAGGTATGTCTATTTGTATATTTCTTTGGCACGCTTTCAGCTTCATCGATTTCAGCTTGAGGGGTGCCGTTAGATTTGTCTTAAGTGAGAGTGACACTGGGTATATCAAAATTGAAAAAAATTAAACTTATAGCTGTATTTTTGTAGTGTTGCCTGTAGCTCGAGTGTGAGTTTCTAACATAAAACGGCTAAACGCAACTATCGCGTTAATCGAGATGACTCAAACATTTTAGTAAACATATTTTATGCGAGTGTGTTCCTTATACATCGTCAACGTTGAATGTAACTTAACATACGAGTGGAGGCATTTTGACGTGTGCGCGAGTGTAAGTTACTATTTTGTAGTTAACTATTGAAAAAATACGCAACCATAGTAGTAGAGTTACTCACTTGATGTTTGACAAGTGAAACGCATTTTTTGGTAATAGTTTATTTGATTTTATTGTGGATAGCCTCAGGGATTATTTACAATAAAATTACACATAAATTTTTTCTTCTCTTTGCATATTTATATTTTCAATATTTCCAATAATACAATACTATTTTGCTATTTTTAACTTGACAATGAAATGACAATAGTGTTATTCTCAAATACTATGGTAACCAAAACAGGGTTGCTCATCTACAATGTACAAATGTAGGGTCGCTAAACATTCATTTATTAAAATAGGCTTACAGTATGAAGTGAAAATTGATTAAGCAATATGTGGAATGGAGCAGCGCGTAATTACCTACTTTGCTTGGAAGATGTTGGCGGAAGCCCAGGCTCAAGATAAGCGCAATCATCAGCGAAAACAACGGCCTATATTCTGAGCCTCTTTTAAAGTATCCCATTATATCATCCCGATTCCCGACACATGTAAATAATCGAATGTCAATGAATAAAGTTTTGAATTTTCATGTACAAAGTTTTTTCGTATGCTCTTTATTTCGAAAATCCTAATTTTTACCTTTTCTATCTTTGCATATAAATAAATTAATAAAATTAATTATTAACTTCTTTGCATAATTGGCCAATGAATTATATAAAAATTGAGAAATTGAAAAATCTTCCATACGGGGAATACCCACGACCATCGAATTTCGAGTCCGAGCTCTTAGGCGCTACGCCAACTCAACTCGTGCTATAGGTATATGCATCTTCGTAATTAAAGTAATATTCATAAGGTATGAAACTTTTTTATTTTCATGTAATGTGCGTAACAAAAACGTCAAATGTTTGGTATCATAGCATCACGATGCTATTGTTTTATCTCATTTCTTCTTTAAGTTTAAAGCGGAACACCTATAGCTCATTCATAAAAAAACATAATGCGCCTAAAATAAGTTTCACTTGACTGCCTCTGTAAGCTTAGTAATAGTGTACTTTTAAAATTAGATGAGTTGTAAGTGCAACTATGCTAATAACGAAGTGAGCAAACGAATAACTTTTCGTTGATGTTTAAGGAACTCACACTCGCATAAAATACGTGTACTAAAATGTTTGAGTCATCTCGATTCCCGTGATAGTTGAGTTTTTAGTTTTTTTTAGAAACTTACACTCGAGCTACTTATTTTAAAAGTACACTATTCCTAAGCTTACAAAGGCAGTCAAGTGAAACTTATTTTAGGCGCATTATGTTTTTTTATCAATGAGCTATAGCTGTTTCGCTTTAAGCTTAAAGAACAAATGAGATAAAACAATAGCATAGCATCTGTTACTATGACTACTATTATGTTTTGTTACTATGACGACCTATTACCAAACAATGCGTTTCACTTGTCAAACATCGCACACGTCAAAATACTTCCACTCGAATGGTTACATTCAATGTTGACTAAAAAGTTCACGTGAACAATATTTTGAAACTCACACTCGCAGTGTAGTTGTTTTAACTGTCCGCTAGAGGCGCTGACAATAACTCCATACATTTTGATTGCATAGACGCAAACGCGTTGGTGAAGTAAATGCTTGCGAAAACTCACACTTGAGCTACTGATTCTTAAATATAAGTAAGTTAAATAGGGTCACTTAAAAGTAAAGGCTCATTTGAAAAGTAGTTGCTAGGTATCGCAATATCTTCGGATATACGATATAGGACATTGGGTTGTTTCGGCGCGGTGCCGGCGAGGGGGTGGGCCCACCTTCGGATAAAAAAGGATCTCGAGAATTTCTCGACCCTTTTTATACTAAATAGGTAGCTAACACGGCCTGAGTGGAGTTTCAATAGATGCTTTCTCGACGGAAGAAGCGACCTGTAAAGAATCGAGTCGAGGGGTCCAGTAAAAACCATGTTTTCTATATATACGCCGCAGTATTCCTGTAGAGCGCGTGTCACTGAGTTTTTCCTTTTATTTTTTACGCTCGCCTTCCTCGGAGGGATGAGGTAGAATTCTTTTTAAATTGGAAATGTTTTCTAAGAGGATTACGATTTGTGGAGGTGTGCGCCGATTTCAGCTACTGGAGATAAGGGATCGCGCCCTTGAGTGGAGGCTTGTTGTTAGAATTTTTTTATTTCGGGGTTGGGGACCACTGGATTTGTTTCCTTTTTAAAATGCTTTATTATTGTAGCATTTGCTACGAAACCTTAGTTTTCAACAAAAAGTGGTTGAAAATGTATGGGTTGGCAACTCATAATAATGTACTTATTAGTTGGTTTTGACGTGGCACAGGACAATTTTGGTGACTTTGAATAGGGTACCGCCTGAATTTCGAAAAATCCAGTCTTACACTTGTCTACATTAGAAAAGAAACCAAGTTTCAAGCTTTCATTTTGCAAAATTTCAGCTTTCTACTGGTGGGTAGTTAAATTTTATGGCAGTCAGGCAGTAATTTTCATTACATACCCATATAGTTATGGATAGATTATAAAAATAAGCCTCTAATTAGCTGAACTGCATTATTTTTTATTATGACATTGTTATTCACGCGACTTAATGGGAATAGTAAGCGAGGGTGTGCCGGTGCACTGTGTAAAAAATAGTTTACTTACGAGGGGCGAGACACCGATTTAAAGGGAAACCACCACTGTAATTGAGTTTTACACTGCTGCGGCTGGAGGTGCCTACATTTATGCGCGTCCGGCCCGCGCTCGCAATTCCCGCTATTGTGTCTTGGGTGACAGGTGGTCACTTGACAATAAAATAACTCGGATCCTCCCTTCGTCGACATAAGGCGGAAATGTCAATTTAGTCGGGGCTAATTTTATGGGCCGATCATGCAATCGATGGATGATTATCGACTTACACCGCGTGACACCCCGTCTTTAAACATTAATGTGGATTTTAAAAGAGAATTTGCCAAGATATTCTCCGGTCTCCGGGTACTTATTGTCACATGTCATCGGCCAAGTAAAAGGTTTACGCGGTATTATGATCATTTTACTTTTACGGCTACATTCTGGCTGCACATAAAATGTTTGTAATATGACTCCTGCCATTATTGTCTCGCGAACTGTTCCCAAATTACACGTGGTCATTTCATACTTTATTTTTCGGTTTTATTTCAGTCTAAGAATTTAATGTGGGATGCTACACGTGCTGGATGACGCCACTAAAATGCTTTATGTTTTATCTTTACTGTTATAATGTTAGTCCTAAAATAATAGACATTACTATTCGGGTGGATGTTATTTATCAATCTTGTTCCATAGAAATTTTTAAGAGACTCCTCTTAAGAATTAGTTGTCTGTAATTTCGTTTATTCGTTGGAGTTTTCAGAAAAATAAAAGGTCATAAAATGGGTGTGAAACGCATAGCTTCTTTACTATAAAGAAGCCGTGCGCGTTGAGTCCAAAAAGGATATCGAAGATATGTCGCCACGCCAGTGTGTCGGTTGGGCGCCCGCCCTATGGTAATAAAAGAGATACATTATAAATCGTAAGGGAGATATTGTCCACGGTTATTATAGTCGGAATGTTCGCGAGGCGTGACGTACTTAAATGTTTTATTGTTTTTTTCACGACATCTACATCTCCATGTAATAATTTTTGTCTGGTACTTACCTGGAATGTGGTTGGAATGGTTATTATAATACGTAATTAAATAAAAAAAATATAAGAAAGTAAAACGAATGCCCACTTTTATTAGAGAAATTGGGCATGAACTATTTTTCTTTGAGAAGATTTAAAGTTGGGCTAAAAAGTGAAATTTTCCATGTGTTTCTGTTTAAAACAGATATTCAATAAAAGGACATAATTATATATTTGTCATAGTGCCTCAATTCCGTGAGTTAAAAGTGTTGGGATTCTGGGAGTTGACATCTCGAGTGACGTACAGTATCGGCGTCATTTAGAGACCAAGGCTAAGCTGGCTTCCAAGAAGCTTGGTGTCCTGAATCAGGCTAAGCAGTACTTCACTGCGAGGCACCTGCTTATAATTTATAAAGCTCAAGTCAGGCTCCACATGGGGTACTGCTCGCATCTCTGGGCAGGGGCGCCACAATACCAGCTTAACTCATTTGACGCCATACAGAAGCGCGCGGTCCGAGTTGTCAACGACCCACGAGTCACAGGTTAGAACACCTGAGTTTCAGAAGAGACATCGGTTCTCTCTGCGTATTCTACCGACTTTACAATGGTGATTGCTTCGAGGAATTGTTCGAATTGATGCCTACGTCTCCTTTTCATCATCGCACCACTCGCCGAGGATTGAAGTTCCATCTACACCGATTGGACTCGTGGAATCGAACCTCTACAGTCAGATTTTCACGTACTTTTTTGTCACGTACGTGCAAACTGTGGAATGGGCTTCCTTTTGAAGTATTCCCGGAGCGCTATGACATGGGGTACTTAATTACTTCGCATTTTCATAGCGGGATAATTATTACCATGTTTTAGATTATTATCTCCCTTCATTTTCTTTTTAATCCGCTGATAATAAACTTTGATAAGTGATTGATACCATACCTTGAGGGGATGATAAATGCTCTAAGGATGTACCATAATATTAGAGCGTACTTAGTATCAGCACTAACTGTGATAAATGAGAGTGATCGATCGTGAGGTGAACGCGGGCGGGCGTGACACGGGAACTAAGTTGTTTAGCTGCTGGAGCTAAACAAAAGGGTTGGACGTTTAGACGTTGTGGACGCATTATCGGTAAATGATGGATGAGCTGTGAGCACTCATTGTCTTTGCGACTCGATTTTGCCATTATCATCTTTCATGTGTCGTCAACTCTTCTATAATGGAGTTTATTATAATTTATCAGAAATAAGAATAAGGATAAGTACTTTATAAAACAAGTAACGTGTTCAATGAATTATAACAAATTAATATATCCACATAGGATTGACTACTTAAAACAAAAATAACCTTGTGATGTAAAGTAGGCTGACTGTTTCAGATATGAAAATGTTAGTAAGAAGTAGATAAGTAAATTATCTAATAAATTTAATTGTAAATTCTGAATCACATCTTCTTATATTGTTTCAAAGACAGAAAGTGACTTGGCAGAAGTACAATCAATCAATCCATTACCATAAAGTTGCGCTATGAAATTTCCCGGAGCGGAAGATCTTCCATGATTAATATTGCCATCGTGACTCGTCGCGACTCGCGACTAACCGACCGGATATACATCGCTTATTTAATTGAATAGCTTGAATACACGAAAAATTGCCGTTCACTATGATGTAGTAGCTTTTAAGTCGAAATGAAGTTCAGTAAAAACGCCTGTTAATTTGGCAGTCATCAAAATTTATAAAATAAATTGCAACGGAAACTACGAGTAAAATAACTTGTCGTGTTTTAATTTTAAATATCCAGATTTTCACTTCATAGTATAATGTTTGATGTGGTAAGAAAAAAGGCAAATGTGTGCGAGAGAATCCTTTATCAGTCGAAGGTTACCTACGTCTCCGAGCAATATTTTATCTCGGCAGCGCCAGGGGTGGACGCGGTGGACGCGGCACAATCCATTAAAGCTGAAAAAACACTTGAAATTCAGCGACTCATACAATAAACATCGTGGTAAGCCGTGACGTTTTTGCGGGGGAAGGCCGAGACTCCGACATTTTTTACTGGACTTTCTTTTGTGTAGTTTTTTATTCAGCCCTCATTATTTCTCAGCAGCAGTTTACGATTAAATCGACCGGACTCTGTATTCTGTCATAAAACTTTCGTATCCTTGTCACTTGATGGAGTTTATTAAAATATTTTCTGTAATACTGCGAGACAAAAAATATATGGTTTATTCCGTGCAAAACTCACTTGGAAAATTAAGATAGATTAGATTAGAACTTTAACTTTACTGTACCTACTCGACGTATGTATAGGGAGCTTTTTATAATAGTTACTTATTTATATGAGTTTGTAAAGGTATCGTTACCTTGTATAGGTTTGTACAGTCGAAATCAATAATATGCAGAAATATCTTACATTTCTGTACCTGCCTACCTAAGCTACCAACGAACCTAACTTTAATAAAGTCTTTAATCATGACCTGATGGTTATAGAGAAATAGATTTAACCCGAGATCTAACCGTTTTCGGTGTCCGGCTCTTGGCTTAGGTTTATATTATTCCGCGCATAAAGTGGGGAATATGTTACCCGCGAGTCCTCCCGCGCTCGGTCCGCGCCGTCGTCAGGGGATTTTGAGCGGTGGCCAAAAAATTGATGCGACTTATCTCGCGTGTGCGTGTTTTTAACGCGTCGTAAGCGAATGTTTTATGGATGCGAGAGGCGAGCGACGCACGAACCTAGTAATGAGGCGACATGCTCTTAATGCGCTTTACGAGTACTTTTAGTAGGGGCTACGTGTTTCGATGATTCGAAGCGCGATTTATACGCCTGACTGGATTTTGTTTTCGTTTCTTTGTTGTTTGCTAGTATTCAAACAGTTTCACTTAAAGGAAAGCTCCGGGGTATTATGTCCGTGTGTTTTTTTTTTAATTTCGCTATCTGTTACGTAGAACCCGTGTGAAACAGCATATTAATTGTTTGAATGCCATAACTTACTTTCGGGCGGTGGAGTCCGTTTGTTGTGACTCGTGTGCATATCGCGTGCCCCCCCCCCAAACTCCCTCCCCCTTCCGCATCCCCGCGCTACCTCTACGAGCACAATTCTTCAAGCGCAGGAACTTAACATTCGCTACATACCTCTCTTATTACACATTCAATGAGAAATTCCCGCAATTCTAGGGGAAGCTGAGGCTTCGTGTCTATTCTATATGCACCGAAACATTATTGAGTTTCGTAGAACTATTGCTTGATATGTAAGAGTAAATTTGTTTCCACAACTTCATGAATGTGTCCGTGTGACGGCCACGAAACGGCCAATCCAAAAGTTTTTCATCAAGATATAGCTTGGTAGAGTCTTAATTTTGTAGAGTCGAGCGTTGTAGGTAGAGTTAAGGGCTTGACTCTACAAGGGACCTGATGACTTTTTAACAATGATAGCGTTATGTGTTTGTGAGACTTGACAACCTAGTTTACGTAGATTTCTTTCCCCTGGATTAAAATTGTTCAGTAAAGCGATGCGTATCCTTTGAAAGAAATAAATAAAGTCACTTTTCAGATGATTTTTTCGTGAGAAGAGTGTTAACAAATAACAATGTGTGTTATATTTACTTGTTGTATAGAAGACATAATACATCACAGTAAGCAGGTTCCGTTGGTTTAAACATCGCCTGACGTCTTTTACGTCTACTGAATATGGGTTTTATTTTACGTCTTTCCTACAGTTTTATGTCCACGCTTCGCTTGAATGGCATAGGGAGCCTGCAACAATAACTCTATGTATGCATCTTTCATATTAACGCATTGCTATTGAGTGGTCAGAACTCAGAACCCACGAATGTATCATAAATAGCTAGGTTCATTGGAAGTTATAATAAATAAATAACGCTTCACACTCATAGCTCCACATTATGTGTATGTTATATTAATATAGCTTACCTTTTATTTCCTGTTTATACAAGAACGTAACTATTCCACTGAAGTGCAAGTCTGATACTGAACTAGTAGAAGCTTTTCATTATTGCACAAAGTAGTGGTTTGAATTAAAGGCAAAAAATGCAGAATTTGCTTTATTGGTACCCTTTTAACCCTAAAGGGGAGTACCATTTAAGTGTATAAAACTTCTGAGTAATATCTAAATAATAAGATAAGTTTTTTAACGATGAAAGCCATAACTTTATTCGGCACACAATTTTTCAACTTTTAATAACCTGATTTAATATGTACTATTTTTATTTATGTATTTACTTTTCCCTAAAGCTTATTTTTTTGCTAAAAAGCTAGTTATCTCTGTTCCATCGCCAGTAGCTACCTAGCTAATATCAAACAAACTGTTCGTAACTCACAGGAAGGCGCCGGGATCGCCGTTAATTTTATTTCATTATCGAATTTCACTCGTAATAAGTGATCCTTAGTACGATTTCTATTGATTTGCAGCACACATTCTGCCCCTTGTTGCTAGCTCCTCAAGGTTCAAATCGTCGATGGTAGCTTAGATTTTGACCACGCTCTATTGAACATTCAAATGGGTGTTCATATTGGAAATTTGAACTTATTGTCATTTACTTGAATGGGGTACTTGAAATACTTCACAATCTATTGAGCTTTTGAGTTCAAATATGCTTTTTGATAGTTATATGATTCGCAGGTAGGCTGGCCGTAGGAGCCACATACGTCTTCCATTATTTGACGTAATAGCAGTAATACTCGTACTATTATAGTAATAGTCGTAAGTCGGTACAAACAGTACCGTGTCCCGGCTGGACTTGGGCTTGGGAGCCAATTGTTTTCTTCTTATCCGGCATGACGTCGGTGATGCGCACAGACATAGATAGTAAATGCGTGACATGTGGTGTTGCTGATGCTGGTCCGCTCGTTCGATGATTAGTAACGTAAAAGAAAACTATCCTGTAATATAAATTCAAATGGTCATATTGCCTAAGACCTGTTACCAATATTAGGTACTCCATGTAGACTGATCATTGATATATCAAGAATTACTAATTCGAGTAAGCTTTGAACTAATAATATGTATATCAAATCTATTCTACGACGCCCATGCCATGGTCGGCGTATTCACGGTCAATAGACCTTAAAACGAGTGCTGTACTTATAACAGGTACATATTTTGGTTTGGAGGGAGCATACCTCGGTTTTCTTTACATGTCCTAAGTAATGAGTGTTGGTGTCGACTGTCGATCTTTATATACGCTAGATTTTGCGGCGAGCAGCCGCGACGGAGAGCATGATGGTCGGCGAGCTTTGTGGCGCAGGACTAGCCCTCCCCCCCTCGGCGCACCCCGCACCCCGGCCCCATACGCATCTCTAATGAGATTCATCGGAATCAGGGCTCACACTTTCATGTTATTTTCCACTATTTTGCTGATGGTGCTACTTGCTATCATGTGTGGTATTTTCTTTGCTGTTCAGCTTACATATTGCTGCCATTGCTGGATTCACTTCAAAATCTGTTTATAACAAAAAAAGAAGTATACTCTCTACGTATACTAAAGTCAATGACGTTTATTACGGTCAGTGTTTTTAGGGATAATAATGGATATATATATTTCTTAAAACTCCAAAATCGTAGAATAAAATTATAATAATTATGGTTAGCCAAGTTTCCCCTCCCCTGTCGGCTAAATGGTTGGAGTTGGACAAGTGAAAAAATTCTCAAAAATAGGATATTATGATGAATTTACAAGGAAAACTATCACGTCTATGTTAGAAAAAGTAGTTAATGAGTAATAGTCGATAAACTTACTACTTCGGAACCCTACATTGCGCGTGGCCTGACACACACTTGTCCGGTTTTTTAAAGTAACATTAAACCTATGTTTTTGATAAAAACGCCTACGTATGTTTGATCCGAAGGGATTTAATTAAAATTTTTTTCTGTATTGTTACATGAGTAAATTCGATCAGTAAATTTACTAAAGTTTCTAGTAGTATTAAGAAGCATGAGTTAAAGACTAGTTATATAATTAGTTATCAGTTTGAAATAATAATACTCAAATGAAAAAGGAAATTCTTAATGAGTTTGATTTTGTACTCCCTAGATGCTTTAGTACCAATCCCACGACTCGCTCATTAAGCTAAGCAATTATAATCCCAGTTAAGACTAACGTGGCATTCCTGTTCCGAAGATTATGTTTATTCGGTGCAGGGAAATTCCTTGCAGATTTGTGCGTCCCTGCGCTCTTTGCGGCGCCGACGTCACCTGTCATCCATCAGTCTGAGACGACGCGCATGCGCATAGCTCGCACACAGCAGCATGCACGCACACCTCCGCACGTAAACAAATTCAAATTTAACGGTACCCGCGCGGAATGCAACAAAACGGTTCGCATTCCGTCGCGGATCGCCTTCTAGTTCCACTGACGACTGACGAGCGCTGACAAAAAAGGGAAACACTATTTGAATGGAATGCAAACAGTAGTCGGGAATCGGGATGCAGCGGACGATTACCATACTTATAATTGTCAGGTTAAATCAGAGAAGCTTCTGGAACTGCCGCTACAATAACCGACTGGTGACTGGCGAGTGGCGACTACTGTTAGACTAGTCGCCTGTACTGTTAGGCTAGTTCTTTATGGTTCGTGTTCTCACGTGTTGTAGGCTACGACTATTATATTGAATGTCTCGTCATTAAACGAGTAGGAGGTACTTACGTAGGGAAAAGTGAGACAACTTATGTTATAATGTCCACGACAACATTATATGTTTTAGCAGTTACGAAAACTGTCCTGACACCTAAAATCTATAGTACTGGAAATGCCTCGTTTTTAAGTTGCAATAAAATTGTGTGTAAATGAAAAAAGGCAATAAATAAATAGAACGGACCGGTCTAGATTGGTGATGGAACCCCGCGTCACTTACGTCACGTCTGCTCCTGACCCTGAGCGAGATCCATCGCGCCGCTGTCCTCCCGCATCAGTATGCCGCCGCGTGCGCCGCTCCCAATTGCCTGAATTAGCATACTTATATCAGGCGCCGCCGAATTCGCTTTGTATCTCAGTATCGCTACTATCAAAGTCACCACCGCCTTCGATCAAACTTCAGCTCAATGTCCAACAAAATACAGCTCATTATTATGAACAGTTGAATTTATCGAGTCCGAAGGGACTAGGATCTTCATCGGTTCCATTTGAACCTTGTTGGGAGATGTTAAGGTTAGTTTTGAATCGACCATGTATCGTGTACCCACTCGGATCGCCGGACTGCGAACTCTGACCCGTCGGTAATGGGCGCAAATTGATGGTGGAGGCAAATTTTTTAGCTCATTATGCAGACAAGCGACGTACGTGAGATTGATTACAGTACTGAATGGTAATTCTCCTTTTCTCATGATTTTATACAATCGGAGAGACTCACTGACAGCTTACACCTTGTAATTGTGAAGGTCTGGAGTGCTCTTCACGTTGCTGCTTCAGTAGTTTATGAAGAGATTAGGACAATCCAAACGGCGTGTGTCGCATGAATGGATTAATAATCGCGGCGGTTACCGACCGTATCAGTAACATTATAATTATTATTATCTGAGACTATATATGTTACCCATGAAAATTTGATTTAATATGTTTTGATTTTTGTCGTAGGTACATATTCGTATTTTTTTTAATTATGAAGGAGTAATTTTTTTTCTCAGTAATTTCAAAGATGTTTTTACCTATATTTGTAGAAGGTCCTAAACCCTTACCATTCATTAAAATGATATGTTGGAAATTTCTGACTTCTACGTGTGTGGGAGGCTACCGCTGCTGTACCCACCATGGCACCACGGAGCCGCAGTTGACGTCCATTGTGCTTCGTGATACAACTCTCTTTGCTCTTTGAAATGTGTTACCAGTTATCGTCAGGAATCAGGAACCGGAATAATCAGGAACTTGTGATAAAAATCTGTTCTAAGCTCAACAACTAAGTTATCACAGAATACAATTAGTACTTACTGTTTATAATGAAATATTCAACTTGTAGTAGGACTATTCATGGAACAAAATTAACTACTTACTGCTTATAATGAAGTATTAAACTCGTGTCCAAGCTTCTCCATACTTGTCTTTGAAATAATCACCCAGCTTATAATTATCTAGTAACCTTTCGTCATAAGAATGTATTTAACACGAGCTTTGAATGTATAATGTGGCAGATCCGTCAATTCAGACATAGTCCATTGAAAAGTTACATTTGGGGTTGCGTTTTTTAGAGGACGCAATTTTATTTTTTTGATGTGTAGGGGGGGTCAGTGTAAAGCTAAAACCAAGTTTGTGGGGTCGCCACCCTTGTCCCACGGCCGCCATCTTGAAAATAGGGGTTGGAATGGTTTTTACGGTATATCTCTTAAACTATTTATTTGAGAAAAAAAATTTGTTAACATTTTTTGTTGCAAATTAAATTCTCTACAACTTTGGTCCAGTAACTTTTTATCGTAGAACTATAAATAAAAAAGTTATAAGCGAAAATCCGCACGTGGAGAAATGTGTAGCACAACTAAAAGATATAGGTTAAGCGACAACTTCAACACAATGTTTTGAGAGCTATTCTTACAATAACAGAGGTTAGGAATAATAATAACAATAGCAAGCAGCTGTTTTTTTATTCCCTCATGCTCACTTGGGTATTTTCTACCTGAACAGTATTCTCGGTAACGGCTATCAGATTTAAAATTATTTTAAAAATCAATAATTGTTAAATTCTGTTATGGAGTGAAAAAGAGTCAATAATTAATTATTAATAATATTGCAAAATTTGTAATTAAAAAAGTTACAATAACAAAATAAAAAAAAATAACTGAGGACATATTATTAGTACACACGTATAATATAGGTATAGTTAAGAGTACTAAAAAATAGTACTCACTTCGGAGCGCTGTAAAACCTTAGCTATTGACTTAATGAAAAAATGATGCAAATAAAAGTTGTTCCTCAAAAAACGATCTACAAAAGTGGTCAGATATCATTTTTTCGTAAAATGATAAAAAAAAGTTACATCGAAAAATATAAATTTTTTTCTCGAATTTCTGAAGATTTTCGCTTATAACTTTTTTATTTATAGTTCTACGATAAAAAGTTACTGGACCAAAGTTGTAGAGAATTTAATTTGCAACAAAAAATGTTAACAAATTTTTTTTCTCAAATAAATAGTTTAAGAGATATACCGTAAAAACCATTCCAACCCCTATTTTCAAGATGGCGGCCGTGGGACAAGGGTGGCGACCCCACAAACTTGGTTTTAGCTTTACACTGACCCCCCCCTACACATCAAAAAAATAAAATTGCGTCCTCTAAAAAACGCAAGGTAAGGCCTAAAAAATGTAACATTTCAATGGACTAACATAATTTTTTATTAAGTTTTAAATGATGATGCCATGAATGAGCTACTCAATTTATTAAGTTATTAACTCATTACTGACTTGATAGGTATTACCTAGTTTAGCCTTATTTAAAGTCATAAAACAGCATCACGTTTGTCCTTAGATATCTATATTACAAAAGTTTAAGAACCTTGATCATATTACGTCTCAAAAACAACAATCACACGAGCAATTTTTAAGCAATTATTTCTCGGCGTCAATCGCCAATCGTAATGGAGCAATTACATAGTGGAGCAATCTGGAGAAATCTATAAAAATTGCGGCAACTAATTATTTCGGCAACTATTTCTCTATTTGCTCCATATTATAATACGTGTTGCTTGTGTCGCTGGCAATTGATCGCCGGTATATCCAACCGTTTGTAAAATTCAAGGCAATTTTTGTGTCCGTCTCATAATTATGATGGTGTATACACGTCCCTTTCGCCAAGGGGAAATCGCGGTCGTGAGGGGGGTGGGTGAACTATGGTAGGAATTTAGAGCTCCATCTTATAGAAAATTAAAGTTTAAAATAATGGCACCGACTTAAAACATTTCATTACATAGGCGTATAAAATACTACTTTAAGTAAATGAATAAGCAGGAAGTTCAGTTTTTAATTAAATTATTATATTTTTTTAATTTTTCAAGTCAATTTAATTATAATTTTGAAGGCGGTTCGAGTTTTTAATTAAGTTTTTAATTTTCAATTTTTAGTTTTTTCCAAAATTTAGATCCTGGAATGGTCAATGATGATTTTGGTACCTAAATATTATCAAAAACAAATATTTTTAATAGGGTTCAATTATTCCAATCAGTTGTGGAATTACATATTTTGTCTCCAAGTCACTTCATCAGATACTGGCTGGAGCCACAATGGAGCAACATAAGGCAATATAAAAATTGCTTGATGTCGCCGTGATGTCAAAATTGCCTAGTATTGCCGGCAATTCCGCAATTTCAATTGCTCGTGTAACTGCCACGTTTATTGATAGGTATGTAATCATTGATTATTGAAAAAACATGTAGCATTTACACATTAGTGCTTTTTAGTGAATTAACTAGGACCCAAAAACGTGCTGGAACAGGTTTTCAGTAGTGAACAAGTAATATGTTCCATTTGGTTCACAAATATTTCAAAAACTTGGAAGTCTCACCGAAGAAAACTAAGTACCTCCACTCGTTTGCAAACTTAGTAACAAGATCTTACCGATTATAGTTAAAGAAATTACAAATATAAATAGTGCCTTCACACGTAGTTCATACAAAAACCGTAGAAAACTCTTGCAGGCACTTGCTTGAGTTTGTAGATAACTTCTTTGAAGAAACTGCTTTGAAAATCAACCTCATATAGCGCTGTTGGGAAATCTAACATGTTTGTGGATAAACGCCAGGCGATTATGGACTTGATGAGAAATTTGCTTTTCATCAAAATGTGGCTTTGTGCGCTCCTTCCTGCCATATTTTGAGTGCCTATTTTGTAGGTCCTACCCGAAACAACTATAGGATGCCAATTAAATTAAAACGTACCTACCTATGGTGTAAAATTGACGAATATCAACATTCAATATTTTGATGCACTAGGCATACATAAAATGCCTCTGATTGAATAAAAGAGTACCAAATTATCTTCATCATACGAACCCATCATGTGGAATTGTGGATTGCGATAATCCACCTGCTTACCGGATAAAAAGTAGTTTTTATGAAATATTATTATACAGTAAAGAAAAGTGTCGCCAATGGGTTGCCTAAAACATGTTCAAGGTTATCATTAATCTACAGGGTGGAAAATAATAGTGTTTGAAGAAAAAGTACCCTGAATGATGGCAAATTTTACTGAAAGGAAACATTCCTTTATTTCCACAAATAAATAAAACTGCATTTTTTTTATATGGAAATAGCCGGCAAACGAGCTGACGATCCACCTGATGGTAAGTGGCTATCGCCGCCCATGAACATCAGCAACACCAAAGGCATCACTGATGCGTTGCCGGCCAAGAAAGAAAGAAAGAACTGGCTCTCAAGCCCCCAGCCGGAACACGACGAGTCGTTTGGCGGCTGCATTCAAATATTTTTGGTAAATAACTTGCTTGAGCCGGGAATCAAACCTGTAAAATACGATAAATGATACCATGGATAGGCCTTTTTCTGTGCTTTAGACCTATTTCCAATCAAAACTAGTACACTGATAATCCCTTATATCAATTTATTTATTTATTCTCTATGTTTCTATCTGCTTAATTTCGGTGTATTGACTGTTGTTTAATTGCTTAATTAGTAAACAAAGTTTAGGTCACGCGACCGGTGATCCGTTCGTCCGCGATCATCGTTATTAGCATTTAGCATTTAGCAGGCATTATTTGACCTTTTCCGGTCGACTGTTAAACTTTCACTATTTTTTAGGTTGCGGCATCGGCCATCGCGCATCCCGCATGCCACGCGCGGAATGCGTTCTGCTTCTGCCGGCATTTTGTTGCGGTCAATTTGTCACAAAACTAAGTAATAATGAACTTTCGGAACGACAATGACATTATTTATCAATTAGAAACACGATTACTTAATTATAAATTCCATTAAACATTTATAAAAGTCAATTAAAATGATTAAGTGAATAAGGGACCTATAAATCTTCCCTGCAAATCGAAAACAGTAAAAATAATGTAGATGAACTACTTATGTTATTAATAACATGGTTTTATTATTCGTCATTAATTGTTCAGGTGTAAGCGTATGTAAAATTCTATTTTACTCGTATGGATTGGAATAGTTTTGTTATCTATAATATTTGGTTCATGTAGATAAAGAAGAAATAAAATCTGCTGTTCTACTGGCTTACATTTACTGATAATCGGAGTCTACGTGGAGAATTGTTAACATAAAAAGCTTGAGCAGACTATAAAAAGTTCTTGCGAGTTCAGTGTAAAATGATCCGTAACATAAAACGTATGTAATATTCTATATGTATATTTATTTAGTATATTAATACGATTACGATCCTTTAAAAATAATTAAGCATACAATGATGTAAAAAGGGCAACACGAAGCGATGCCAATTGATACTTGATAGCATGATTAACATCAGCATTCGGTCAGCTGAGCGGGGCGGCGGGGGCGCGGGCGCGGCGCAGGCGGCTTGCCCTTTACGTGCGGGCTATGCGACGGATGCTTTTTACTTGTATTGTTAGCTATTTTTTTACGATCTAAACACTCTATCGCGTTAACTTTCTCTTAATTAATGTTAATACCTATATCAGCATTATACTGATAAAATGCGACGAAAAAGTCCCTGTTTTTTCCCGTAATCGAACGTAACCAGTCTAATTTGTGCATTGTAAATGTTAATATATTGACATTATAAATTGTTGCTAGCTTTCGACATGCTTCCTTAGGCATGTGTTTTGGAAAACAAGTAAATTAAACGTGTCCGTTATAGGACACAAGCTACGTGTATTTGGTGTCAATCAATAAACAAGTACATATAAACAGGTTATGACTCGGTTACTAATGCTTGTTTTGCAAATTGAGGTGTTGGTCGTCGCATCGTCTGGACGGCAGAGGGCGGAGTGGCTGGGACTGCGGACTGCGGGGCTGCGGGACGTAGGGCTCCCTCGCGCCATTGTCTACGACCCCTGTTTGGGAGCAGTTCATTGTCGCAAATCTCGTATGCATTCGAAATACTCTACAACAAAGGTTTCAGTAGTTATTCCAAGGCCTGTTTTTATCATCAAAATAATTACATGAAAGAAAAAGACGGATTTTTATGATTTTTTGTTTTGTTTAGAAAATTACTATTTTATATCATGTTTTTTTCACATCGATAAAAATACAAGTTAAATAGATTTCCAAAACTCGCAAACTTATAACGCTTTCATCGTTAAAAAAACAGACATCATGACATTAGGCCAATCTCCATTTCTACAAGATTTGACTCTACACGCTTTAACTCTACAAACTTCGCGGCCAGATTAATTAAGTTTTGCAATAGTTCTGTGGTTCTGATGGATAAGCCAATATGTAAGTTTTTAGAGTATACAACTGATAAAAAATTTATATCTCTAGCAACACCCAAGGTTTGAAGAGGTTGAAAGAGGGTTGGGAAATATGGTGCTGTCGACTTTATTCACCTGAGTTAATTCACCCAGGTGTCTTAAGTCTACTTTTAGTGTACTTTATTCACCTATGCACCCAGTTGATTTAAATCTACTTATCGAGGTGAATTTGTATACTAAATCGGTAGACTGACGAAACGCTATAAAAAAAAGTTAGGTAGTGAGTACCCCTTGTCTTGGCGGGGGCGTACTGTGTCCTCAGATTTTAAAGTAAGTATTAGAGGGATTTGGCGGGCCAAACGTTAAGTTACGGGATTTGTGGATATTTGTTTCTTGAATTAGGGTTGTAGATATCAAGCACATACTTTGAGTTAATCTATGAAGTTACCCGTTCGAATATCTTTTGGTTTTCATTCCATTATACATTTTTATGAAAGTTAATTTCGCTCAAGTATTGAATACGGATATCAAATATCTATGCACTATTATTTTGTTATTGTAGGTACTTTGAATATCCGACTTTTTGATTCGGATATTTAATAAGAATTGCTTTCCGATTAACTCTTCATAGTCTTCATGTAGGTACACCTACTCTGCCGTCCTCAGACTAAAAGGCGGCTAAATGACAAAAACAGTTTTTGAGTTAGAGCTAAAAAACGCCGGATTATTTTGAAATCGATGCTGGTGATTTTCTATAAACAATTTTTAATGTTGTCATATGTCAAAAGATAGATATTTTTTTGTACTTTAATATTAATAAAGTTGTTTTGTGAAATAATTAATAGCAGGGTAATTAAGCATCTTATTTTCCTTTTAATCTAGGAAAATCTAGGAAAATTCTCTCAACAGCACAGTACTAAATGGCGGTTAAAGGTTCTTAACTGCCTTATAGATATGGATTCCTCACTTTACATAGCTATAAAGCAGTTATAATTTTTAACAACTCTTAGATTAAGATTTTTATTGATCTTCTCCATAACTATAAAACAGCTAAAGGCATATTGCCGCCTTATAGACAAGTAAGTGTTGGTTAACTTTTCTCCCATTGTATCGGGACTACTCCTTAATATAAATTTGCATCACTTAAAAGCGGTTAAATTACTAACATTTTTTTGTTACTGCTTTTTAGTCTTGTATGATCATCATTGATTTTTTGTGAATCCTACAAAATTGACGAAAACTACAAATACAAACAAAGTTTAAAATAAGAAAAAGTCATGTATTGTAATAAAATCTCTTTGTAAAAACACGCAAACAGAAACTCAGTCATGTGTAAGGTTTTAGCATCACACATTTCACTTACGAGACACAAAACAACAAATAATATTGAACTCGGTTCCAAACAAGAATAAACAAAAATGACATATCAAATGAAGAAATTAAAAATTTAAAAGAATTTATTCATATAGGTATCACTGTTACACTTATGCACGTCATTTTTTTAACTAACAACAAATGAGCAGATATTTTGATATTTTTATTCTAGGAATTCTCAGAGAGTTTCTTTATAATATTCAGTTTGCAATTTAGTTGAAATTATCAGGGAATCCAGAGAAAATAGCGTCTACTTTGGATATTTTTGTTTTGGATTTTCTTCTACACAACTTTGACGCGAGGTGGTTGAAAAAAAATGTACTGGACGAGTATGGTCCATAACTTAAAAAACTTTTCTGTTATATGTAGATTCTAAAAAGGAAAAATTGAGGCTACCTTAATGAGATTTTTTTTAAAGTTATAGCCATTTTAGTGTCAAAGGGGTGAATTTGAAGCGAAAGTTATTGTATAGTTTACTGCGTTGGGCTCATCTTTTTAAATGTTTTAGTAAATCAGTGCTTTCGCTTATTACAAGATAAATTGTTAATTTTACTAAAAACTCATTTATTCAGTGTAACTTATTTATTGTGTGTCGGTAGCTCAAAAGGACGGATCTCTTTGCGATGTTAAATCTATGTTGATCTATGTTGAAATCGATGCTCTCTTGTCATATGTGGATTAACTAATTATCGTGAATTGAAAAATCCAGGATCATCTCGTCATTTGCGCAACATTTCCGTGCAAAACTCGGCACTCGTAATCAGCAGGCAACAACGATTGTACTTTTTGTAATAGTTATGAGTCACGGAATAGTCTCTGTATTCCGTGGTATGAGTACAAACTATTGCATTTTAAAATTTTGTGTACAGAAGTTTTAGCGACACCCATTCTCAGAGAAAGGCCTAGGTACACTTGTAGAAGAATCTTCTTGAACGCTGGCAAGAACCTTATCTTCATTGACTGTTTGAGGTCGACCTCTACAATTAATACGTCTAGGAATTCGTCCTTCTAAATACGTTCATCAAAATTTGATTTAAATTCACCCCTTTGACATAAAAATGGCTATAACTTTAAAAAATCCCGTATTAAGGTAGCCTCAATTTTACCTTTCTAGAATCAGCATTGTTTATAAGTTATGGGCCAACTTGTCCAATACATTTTTTTTTCAACCACCTCGGATCAGATGTCTATACTAATATTATAAAGAGGAAAGATTTGATTATTTGTTTGCATTGAATAGGCTCCGAAACTACTGAACCTATTTGAAAAATTCTTTCTCTGTTGGGAAGCTACACTATTCCCGGGTAACATAGGCTCTATTATATTTTTTTTTACTATTTTTTCCGAAGCGAAGCGAGGGCGATTTCCTAGTATAGAATAAAATCCAAAGCAAAAATATCCGAAGTAAACGCTATTTTCTCTGTGTTCCCTGATAATTTAAACTAAATTGCAAACTGACGTAAAGCAACTCTCTGAGAGTTCCTAAAATATTATCAAAATATCTGCTCATTTGTGGACACAACAGGAAAAAGTATGGTAAAAGAGCCGAATTTTCTAAATTTAAAAAAATTATCAATATTTCGAAAACGATGACACTTTTACTAGGGTAATTTTTTGACATTATGATAGATCAACCCTCAAGCTATCTGCCATCTTCGGTTGATGCACTACTTACAGGATACCCTGTATAATAATAGCTGTTCCGGCAAACTCCGTTTCGCGTGGAATATATAATTGCTGCTCCGCTCCTTTTGATCGTAGCGTCATGCTATTTAGCCTATGCCCTTCCTCGATAAATGAACTATCCAATACAAAAAGAATTTTTCGAATCGGACTAGTAGTGCCTGAGATTAGCGCGTTCAACCAAACAAACAAACTCTTCAGCTTAGTTTGGGACTAGATGGTGTTATGTGTAAATGTTCCGATCAAACATTATTATTTTACATTATATTATGCTTTAATTATATTCCTTTTATAAATTAGGTGCACCACCAGCTTACAAAATTAAAGTTCGCCTTATACACCCTGAATGTCAAAACAGCTGAAGTGAGGCGAGCGGGCCTAAATAGCCGCTTTATAGCGAAGTGTTGCGATTTAACCGCTTTTTAGTTGTGTAAAGCATAGAAAAAATATTATTCTTTACTATGCATGCGGACTAACATGGCTTTCTATAGAAGCTACTGTGTTAGAAACATAGTAACAATCCAATGCTTAAAAGCGGTTAAAAGTTTTTAACTGTCTTGTAGCTAGGCATTGACGTATGACCGCCTTTTAGTTAAGTATGTGATAATCATTAAATTCTAAAAACCTAAATTATATAGCGGATAAGAAACTTTGACCGCCTTTTAGTGTAGTGCAAAATAATAACCGTTTTTAAGCTTGGCATTGACCGTGAAAATGCCGAAATAATCCAAACGTTAAAGTACTTTAGTGACCTTTTAGTCTAGAATTGTTAATTAACCGCCTTTAAGTTCTGTTAATATATTTTATTTTGTAAATAACCACCTTTTTATTAAATTTATTTTCGAAACGGTGAAAGATACAATAACCGTTCCTAGACAGATCGATAGAGATTTCAAAACATTATATAATGGCATTAAAAAGTAAAAATTGGCCAGATGTCATTTAGCCGCCTTTTAGCTTGAGGACGGCAGACCGTCCTCAGACTAAAAGGCGGCTAAATGACAAAAACAGTTTTTGAGTTAGAGCTAAAAAACGCCGGATTATTTTGAAATCGATGCTGGTGATTTTCTATAAACAATTTTTAATGTTGTCATATGTCAAAAGATAGATATTTTTTTGTACTTTAATATTAATAAAGTTGTTTTGTGAAATAATTAATAGCAGGGTAATTAAGCTTCTTATTTTCCTTTTAATCTAGGAAAATCTAGGAAAATTCTCTCAACAGCACAGTACTAAATGGCGGTTAAAGGTTCTTAACTGCCTTATAGATATGGATTCCTCACTTTACATAGCTATAAAGCAGTTATAATTTTTAACAACTCTTAGATTAAGATTTTTATTGATCTTCTCCATAACTATAAAACAGCTAAAGGCATATTGCCGCCTTATAGACAAGTAAGTGTTGGTTAACTTTTCTCCCATTGTATCGGGACTACTCCTTAATATAAATTTGCATCACTTAAAAGCGGTTAAATTACTAACATTTTTTTGTTACTGCTTTTTAGTCTTGTATGATCATCATTGATTTTTTGTGAATCCTACAAAATTGACGAAAACTACAAATACAAACAAAGTTTAAAATAAGAAAAAGTCATGTATTGTAATAAAATCTCTTTGTAAAAACACGCAAACAGAAACTCAGTCATGTGTAAGGTTTTAGCATCACACATTTCACTTACGAGACACAAAACAACAAATAATATTGAACTCGGTTCCAAACAAGAATAAACAAAAATGACATATCAAATGAAGAAATTAAAAATTTAAAAGAATTTATTCATATAGGTATCACTGTTACACTTATGCACGTCATTTTTTTAACTAACAACAAATGAGCAGATATTTTGATATTTTTATTCTAGGAATTCTCAGAGAGTTTCTTTATAATATTCAGTTTGCAATTTAGTTGAAATTATCAGGGAATCCAGAGAAAATAGCGTCTACTTTGGATATTTTTGTTTTGGATTTTCTTCTACACAACTTTGACGCGAGGTGGTTGAAAAAAAATGTACTGGACGAGTATGGTCCATAACTTAAAAAACTTTTCTGTTATATGTAGATTCTAAAAAGGAAAAATTGAGGCTACCTTAATGAGATTTTTTTTAAAGTTATAGCCATTTTAGTGTCAAAGGGGTGAATTTGAAGCGAAAGTTATTGTATAGTTTACTGCGTTGGGCTCATCTTTTTAAATGTTTTAGTAAATCAGTGCT
This sequence comes from Thymelicus lineola, assembly GCA_963932265.1. Lineage (NCBI taxonomy): Eukaryota > Metazoa > Arthropoda > Insecta > Lepidoptera > Hesperiidae > Thymelicus > Thymelicus lineola. Next base: position 17,844,086 of record OZ010690.1, read on the forward strand.
TTCGCTTATTACAAGATAAATTGTTAATTTTACTAAAAACTCATTTATTCAGTGTAACTTATTTATTGTGTGTCGGTAGCTCAAAAGGACGGATCTCTTTGCGATGTTAAATCTATGTTGATCTATGTTGAAATCGATGCTCTCTTGTCATATGTGGATTAACTAATTATCGTGAATTGAAAAATCCAGGATCATCTCGTCATTTGCGCAACATTTCCGTGCAAAACTCGGCACTCGTAATCAGCAGGCAACAACGATTGTACTTTTTGTAATAGTTATGAGTCACGGAATAGTCTCTGTATTCCGTGGTATGAGTACAAACTATTGCATTTTAAAATTTTGTGTACAGAAGTTTTAGCGACACCCATTCTCAGAGAAAGGCCTAGGTACACTTGTAGAAGAATCTTCTTGAACGCTGGCAAGAACCTTATCTTCATTGACTGTTTGAGGTCGACCTCTACAATTAATACGTCTAGGAATTCGTCCTTCTAAATACGTTCATCAAAATTTGATTTAAATTCACCCCTTTGACATAAAAATGGCTATAACTTTAAAAAATCCCGTATTAAGGTAGCCTCAATTTTACCTTTCTAGAATCAGCATTGTTTATAAGTTATGGGCCAACTTGTCCAATACATTTTTTTTTCAACCACCTCGGATCAGATGTCTATACTAATATTATAAAGAGGAAAGATTTGATTATTTGTTTGCATTGAATAGGCTCCGAAACTACTGAACCTATTTGAAAAATTCTTTCTCTGTTGGGAAGCTACACTATTCCCGGGTAACATAGGCTCTATTATATTTTTTTTTACTATTTTTTCCGAAGCGAAGCGAGGGCGATTTCCTAGTATAGAATAAAATCCAAAGCAAAAATATCCGAAGTAAACGCTATTTTCTCTGTGTTCCCTGATAATTTAAACTAAATTGCAAACTGACGTAAAGCAACTCTCTGAGAGTTCCTAAAATATTATCAAAATATCTGCTCATTTGTGGACACAACAGGAAAAAGTATGGTAAAAGAGCCGAATTTTCTAAATTTAAAAAAATTATCAATATTTCGAAAACGATGACACTTTTACTAGGGTAATTTTTTGACATTATGATAGATCAACCCTCAAGCTATCTGCCATCTTCGGTTGATGCACTACTTACAGGATACCCTGTATAATAATAGCTGTTCCGGCAAACTCCGTTTCGCGTGGAATATATAATTGCTGCTCCGCTCCTTTTGATCGTAGCGTCATGCTATTTAGCCTATGCCCTTCCTCGATAAATGAACTATCCAATACAAAAAGAATTTTTCGAATCGGACTAGTAGTGCCTGAGATTAGCGCGTTCAACCAAACAAACAAACTCTTCAGCTTAGTTTGGGACTAGATGGTGTTATGTGTAAATGTTCCGATCAAACATTATTATTTTACATTATATTATGCTTTAATTATATTCCTTTTATAAATTAGGTGCACCACCAGCTTACAAAATTAAAGTTCGCCTTATACACCCTGAATGTCAAAACAGCTGAAGTGAGGCGAGCGGGCCTAAATAGCCGCTTTATAGCGAAGTGTTGCGATTTAACCGCTTTTTAGTTGTGTAAAGCATAGAAAAAATATTATTCTTTACTATGCATGCGGACTAACATGGCTTTCTATAGAAGCTACTGTGTTAGAAACATAGTAACAATCCAATGCTTAAAAGCGGTTAAAAGTTTTTAACTGTCTTGTAGCTAGGCATTGACGTATGACCGCCTTTTAGTTAAGTATGTGATAATCATTAAATTCTAAAAACCTAAATTATATAGCGGATAAGAAACTTTGACCGCCTTTTAGTGTAGTGCAAAATAATAACCGTTTTTAAGCTTGGCATTGACCGTGAAAATGCCGAAATAATCCAAACGTTAAAGTACTTTAGTGACCTTTTAGTCTAGAATTGTTAATTAACCGCCTTTAAGTTCTGTTAATATATTTTATTTTGTAAATAACCACCTTTTTATTAAATTTATTTTCGAAACGGTGAAAGATACAATAACCGTTCCTAGACAGATCGATAGAGATTTCAAAACATTATATAATGGCATTAAAAAGTAAAAATTGGCCAGATGTCATTTAGCCGCCTTTTAGCTTGAGGACGGCAGACCGTCCTCAGACTAAAAGGCGGCTAAATGACAAAAACAGTTTTTGAGTTAGAGCTAAAAAACGCCGGATTATTTTGAAATCGATGCTGGTGATTTTCTATAAACAATTTTTAATGTTGTCATATGTCAAAAGATAGATATTTTTTTGTACTTTAATATTAATAAAGTTGTTTTGTGAAATAATTAATAGCAGGGTAATTAAGCTTCTTATTTTCCTTTTAATCTAGGAAAATCTAGGAAAATTCTCTCAACAGCACAGTACTAAATGGCGGTTAAAGGTTCTTAACTGCCTTATAGATATGGATTCCTCACTTTACATAGCTATAAAGCAGTTATAATTTTTAACAACTCTTAGATTAAGATTTTTATTGATCTTCTCCATAACTATAAAACAGCTAAAGGCATATTGCCGCCTTATAGACAAGTAAGTGTTGGTTAACTTTTCTCCCATTGTATCGGGACTACTCCTTAATATAAATTTGCATCACTTAAAAGCGGTTAAATTACTAACATTTTTTTGTTACTGCTTTTTAGTCTTGTATGATCATCATTGATTTTTTGTGAATCCTACAAAATTGACGAAAACTACAAATACAAACAAAGTTTAAAATAAGAAAAAGTCATGTATTGTAATAAAATCTCTTTGTAAAAACACGCAAACAGAAACTCAGTCATGTGTAAGGTTTTAGCATCACACATTTCACTTACGAGACACAAAACAACAAATAATATTGAACTCGGTTCCAAACAAGAATAAACAAAAATGACATATCAAATGAAGAAATTAAAAATTTAAAAGAATTTATTCATATAGGTATCACTGTTACACTTATGCACGTCATTTTTTTAACTAACAACAAATGAGCAGATATTTTGATATTTTTATTCTAGGAATTCTCAGAGAGTTTCTTTATAATATTCAGTTTGCAATTTAGTTGAAATTATCAGGGAATCCAGAGAAAATAGCGTCTACTTTGGATATTTTTGTTTTGGATTTTCTTCTACACAACTTTGACGCGAGGTGGTTGAAAAAAAATGTACTGGACGAGTATGGTCCATAACTTAAAAAACTTTTCTGTTATATGTAGATTCTAAAAAGGAAAAATTGAGGCTACCTTAATGAGATTTTTTTTAAAGTTATAGCCATTTTAGTGTCAAAGGGGTGAATTTGAAGCGAAAGTTATTGTATAGTTTACTGCGTTGGGCTCATCTTTTTAAATGTTTTAGTAAATCAGTGCTTTCGCTTATTACAAGATAAATTGTTAATTTTACTAAAAACTCATTTATTCAGTGTAACTTATTTATTGTGTGTCGGTAGCTCAAAAGGACGGATCTCTTTGCGATGTTAAATCTATGTTGATCTATGTTGAAATCGATGCTCTCTTGTCATATGTGGATTAACTAATTATCGTGAATTGAAAAATCCAGGATCATCTCGTCATTTGCGCAACATTTCCGTGCAAAACTCGGCACTCGTAATCAGCAGGCAACAACGATTGTACTTTTTGTAATAGTTATGAGTCACGGAATAGTCTCTGTATTCCGTGGTATGAGTACAAACTATTGCATTTTAAAATTTTGTGTACAGAAGTTTTAGCGACACCCATTCTCAGAGAAAGGCCTAGGTACACTTGTAGAAGAATCTTCTTGAACGCTGGCAAGAACCTTATCTTCATTGACTGTTTGAGGTCGACCTCTACAATTAATACGTCTAGGAATTCGTCCTTCTAAATACGTTCATCAAAATTTGATTTAAATTCACCCCTTTGACATAAAAATGGCTATAACTTTAAAAAATCCCGTATTAAGGTAGCCTCAATTTTACCTTTCTAGAATCAGCATTGTTTATAAGTTATGGGCCAACTTGTCCAATACATTTTTTTTTCAACCACCTCGGATCAGATGTCTATACTAATATTATAAAGAGGAAAGATTTGATTATTTGTTTGCATTGAATAGGCTCCGAAACTACTGAACCTATTTGAAAAATTCTTTCTCTGTTGGGAAGCTACACTATTCCCGGGTAACATAGGCTCTATTATATTTTTTTTTACTATTTTTTCCGAAGCGAAGCGAGGGCGATTTCCTAGTATAGAATAAAATCCAAAGCAAAAATATCCGAAGTAAACGCTATTTTCTCTGTGTTCCCTGATAATTTAAACTAAATTGCAAACTGACGTAAAGCAACTCTCTGAGAGTTCCTAAAATATTATCAAAATATCTGCTCATTTGTGGACACAACAGGAAAAAGTATGGTAAAAGAGCCGAATTTTCTAAATTTAAAAAAATTATCAATATTTCGAAAACGATGACACTTTTACTAGGGTAATTTTTTGACATTATGATAGATCAACCCTCAAGCTATCTGCCATCTTCGGTTGATGCACTACTTACAGGATACCCTGTATAATAATAGCTGTTCCGGCAAACTCCGTTTCGCGTGGAATATATAATTGCTGCTCCGCTCCTTTTGATCGTAGCGTCATGCTATTTAGCCTATGCCCTTCCTCGATAAATGAACTATCCAATACAAAAAGAATTTTTCGAATCGGACTAGTAGTGCCTGAGATTAGCGCGTTCAACCAAACAAACAAACTCTTCAGCTTAGTTTGGGACTAGATGGTGTTATGTGTAAATGTTCCGATCAAACATTATTATTTTACATTATATTATGCTTTAATTATATTCCTTTTATAAATTAGGTGCACCACCAGCTTACAAAATTAAAGTTCGCCTTATACACCCTGAATGTCAAAACAGCTGAAGTGAGGCGAGCGGGCCTAAATAGCCGCTTTATAGCGAAGTGTTGCGATTTAACCGCTTTTTAGTTGTGTAAAGCATAGAAAAAATATTATTCTTTACTATGCATGCGGACTAACATGGCTTTCTATAGAAGCTACTGTGTTAGAAACATAGTAACAATCCAATGCTTAAAAGCGGTTAAAAGTTTTTAACTGTCTTGTAGCTAGGCATTGACGTATGACCGCCTTTTAGTTAAGTATGTGATAATCATTAAATTCTAAAAACCTAAATTATATAGCGGATAAGAAACTTTGACCGCCTTTTAGTGTAGTGCAAAATAATAACCGTTTTTAAGCTTGGCATTGACCGTGAAAATGCCGAAATAATCCAAACGTTAAAGTACTTTAGTGACCTTTTAGTCTAGAATTGTTAATTAACCGCCTTTAAGTTCTGTTAATATATTTTATTTTGTAAATAACCACCTTTTTATTAAATTTATTTTCGAAACGGTGAAAGATACAATAACCGTTCCTAGACAGATCGATAGAGATTTCAAAACATTATATAATGGCATTAAAAAGTAAAAATTGGCCAGATGTCATTTAGCCGCCTTTTAGCTTGAGGACGGCAGTACTGTCTCTATATCATGCTAAAATTATAGTTTTATGAAAAATGAAATGATGAGGCAAAGTAGACTCTTACCGACACTCTGAGTAGTAGCAACAGTTCAGGCTGAGTGCGTGGTCCCTCCGGCCCTGCTGGAGGCTGCAGTCTGCGCCCTGCATCACCAAGGTTAGTCCAGACGGTACTCTTGCATATCCTTGCAAATATGCGTCTGAGAGCTAATAATAGGAGACTAAAATTATATGTGGCTACCCGCTTTCTTTTAGGCTCGTAATGCGTTTGTACTTGGCGTTACCGAAGATCACGATTAAGGTGGTTCGTCTGCAAGATTTTGTGCTATTTACATAAAATGTCTGAAGAGAAAAACATTTCAAAATGAAAAGAGATTCCCAACAATATAAAACGATAGCTCCAATGTGGTTCAGTATAATCAATTATATTAACTAGAAGCTCGTCTATTAAATTGGGAAGCAATTTCTGAATGTAATTCTAAAAAGTTAGTTCTACAGTCGACAGAGGCCACTGTTTGCTTGTGTAGTTTGCAGTCGTCCCTCCCGCTGCCCCCGCGCCCCCGCGCCCCGCACCCCGCGCCGCCCCTCCGGCCTCGGGGCATAATTTAATTACTAAATGGAGCGTTTTTCGCGAGCTCTCGACCATGTAAACACGGCTAGACGATGGCCGGTGGACGTGTGGAGTACTGTGGAGCCTTCAGCCGCCCACCGACTGACCTGTCATGAACATCATTTGAACTAAATCACATATAAAAATGATCAAAATAATTTACTAATTTCCTAAACTTTTCAACACTTTAGCTGGATTTGGATATCCATAGACATTTTCTCAGCGGAATGTTAACAAATGGTTTTATATTTATGGAAAAAAAAATTATGTTGTATTTTAAACAGTGATGTCTTTGTATAGATTGTTTTTACTAGGTAACTATTATAAATACGTAGAATTATTAGCACGTATGTATGTTGTCTAGCAAAATGTTCCCAAGTATTTATTTTCTATTCTTGTTTCCTGAATGCTCCATGTAGGTTTCTTGTACCTACTAACTATTCACGAGATGGTTGTTACCTACCTACATTAAGGTAACTAATAGCGACCCCAATTTGAAGTCTGTAGGTACATTTGGTAATACGTAGGTTGGTTCGTGTGCACTAACTAGCGAGACAAACGAACTCCCTCGTTATTTTAAACAATTCCATAATGAGGGCCGACGACACGGGCCGCTACACTGATTGTACTACAAAGGGACTGCTCCCCTAATGAGGCGCCCTCTCCCGTTTGAAATGAAGCAAGCTTTGAAGCGATGTTTGCCGTAGGCAGACTCGCTCCTTACACGCCGTCTACGAAACTCAAAGTACATAATGAAATCCTTATGTGTTGTTAGATCTTTGTTTGGTTAGCAGTGTACCTGTGTGATATAACTACGTGTTCTTGGTGGCTCTACCTATGCATAGAGTGTGTTCCTACCCACTTTTAGCGGCTTCAGCGGGTATATCATTCTTGTTCTACGTAGGTAGAGCTCACAGTTTTTAATATTATGTCGAATCTATACAGACTGAAAACTGTAAATACCTAAGTGAATATGAGCTACGCGCTACTACATCTATACTATATATTCTACCAGTTCAGGAAAATTACAATAAGTTTTAAACTCATAATCCTCTGATGGATGCGTAGGTACGAAATCTACAAGCAGATATTAATATTCGCTCATGTACATGCATAACAATATACAAACGACGCAGTGACGTCTCCGTCCGGGAGGCATGTTACCGGTTTGGTGCCGTCAGCGAATCAAAACGCGGTTTCAAGTGACACTTTAAAAAACATGCGTCGGTCGCATTGCGCAGCCCGGCCCGCGGGCGTACGCAAATCGTCCGCCAATAGAGGCCCCGCGCGCCGTATGTAAATGTGCCTATATTCAAATCAGTTTAAAATCACTCGGCGCATGCACGCGCCGCCGTTTTTTATTGGCGCTTTGCATATCTAGGGTTACGATGCTGCGAATTGTATCGGGCGTGTGCCGCCGGGAATAGGGTTGAATCCGAGGAAGGGATCCAACCCTTCCGCAATCCTTTTTTACCCGCAGCTGTTTTTTAAAGCATAGTTCGTTTGGCACGCGACCTGACAACTTGACGCGTTTAGTTGACTCGTTTTTGTCGTAAAATTTAAAGTAACTATTTGTGAATTGGAAGGCAAGGGTTGCACACCTGTTGCTTAGTTAAAATTCCTGTTAAACATCCAGATACAAAAGTAAAGACAGACGCGTGGAGTGCTGTGAATTTATGCGACAAATTTGATAATGCGACGAACTTGCACTATGCTGACCTCGTGGATGACCAGAATAGCGACACGCGATTAAAAAATGCTTAAAGGTAGGAAACTCAAGGTGTCCGGCCGTAATCAACATTGTTACTAATTAAACTAAAGTAATGTCATGAGTATTAAAAAGAAAATAAAACGCTGTACGAAAGTAGCTACAGTTAAATTGCAACGCGTGAATAATTGCGGTGCGTGTTGTTTTCACAATATTTTGTCCTACACGTTAATAGGGATGTTGACACTAGTTATAAATTAATATAAAATGTCTAAAATATTAGTGGTAACATTTAAAGGCCTAAAATATGATTCTTTTATTGAAATCAATCACAATAAATTAAATATCGTTATCGTTAATTTTAAATGTTAAAAATTGTACTTACTGTCACGTGACCTCAAACGCCATTTTGAGAATATGACGTCATTGGAACAATTTTATATGGAAATTCAACAAACTTAGTAGACAGATAGTATTGAACATAGTTTAGTGACGTCACGTGACGTTTTTGGTGGGTAGTGGTTTTTATTTATCAATTTTTGTTTTTAAATTGAAGATTATTATTTTTATAATATTTTTTTCATGAATATTGCGGTTCTATCTATAAAATAAAATTGAATCCTAAAATTAGTCAACATCCCTATTAGATGAAGAGCGTAGGTACCTACCTACAGAATCAGACGACAGTAACTCAAGATGGCAATATATAATAATTTTGACGAATATAGGAAAATTAAATTTTGTGAAAAATTTAAAATTCGTTCAAAAATAATTCTCGTACAAGTCTACAATTTTTGTCATGGAATTAGTTTATATTTATGTATAATAGAAGAAGGAAAATTTTTAAAATCTATAATTAATAAAGGGAAAAAAAATCTAAAATTAATAAATATCCTCTATATTAGAATGGAAATGAAATGAAACTTTTTATGATAGGAGATTTTTTTTTTAGTATTTGTAGCGATATAACTTTATGTATATATTTAAGAGAATATGAACTAATTGTCATAAAAAAAATACGAAGTAAATAATTAAAATTACTAATACTGCAAATAAAATAATAAAACATGAACGCTAATTCAATTATTAATTTTTCTTTTAATATTTTGACTATAAATTATTGGGAAATTCATTTAAATAAAATTATGTTCCAAGAAATAAAATAAAATAATTGAAATACTTTCCTATTACCACTCAATAATCACTTGAAGAGGGATTCAGAGAGTTTAATCACTGACACAGGAGCCGTCCGTTCCGTCCAACGTCTGACTCGCTTCTGAATCCGAGAGCGATTTGCACGTGGTTTTATAACGAACATCGACTATAATTCGATTACTTTATTCGAATTATTCGATTGCGATTCGAATACCGATTATATTTCTTTTTAGTAATCATTTTAATTATTGCGCCGATACGGCCATTCTGACGAGTGGCGCGTCCCTGCGTCTACTCCGATTTATCTGTAAGCACAATAAATGAAGAACACAATCGCCTCATAGCCTCAACGCTAATTTTGGCGTAGGCTTCAGGACCTCAGCGTCCATATTAGCCATTACACACGTAAAACACAATAAATGAAGAATACAATCGCCTCATAGCCTCAGCGCTAATTTTGGCGTAGGCTTCAGGACCTCAGCGTCCATATTAGCCATTACACACGTAAAACAGTAAAATAAATGAAGAATACAATTGCCTCATAGCCTCAGCGCTAATTTTGGCGTAGGCTTCAGGACCTCTGCGTCCATATTAGCCAACTCGTAGGCATTAAGATAATTTAAAAAAAAATTGAACTGCCTCAACATAAAAATTCGCAGCACTGACACGTGACACGTTTGAATGATATTGGCATGTTTAAAATAAAAAAAATAAAATGTGGGCAATTCACAGGTATTAGAAGTGAAATCCCACTTCTGATTTAAGAGAATATGAACTAATTGTCATAAAAAAAATACGAAGTAAATAATTAAAATTACTAATACTGCAAATAAAATAATAAAACATGAACGCTAATTCAATTATTAATTTTTCTTTTAATATTTTGACTATAAATTATTGGGAAATTCATTTAAATAAAATTATGTTCCAAGAAATAAAATAAAATAATTGAAATACTTTCCTATTACCACTCAATAATCACTTGAAGAGGGATTCAGAGAGTTTAATCACTGACACAGGAGCCGTCCGTTCCGTCCAACGTCTGACTCGCTTCTGAATCCGAGAGCGATTTGCACGTGGTTTTATAACGAACATCGACTATAATTCGATTACTTTATTCGAATTATTCGATTGCGATTCGAATACCGATTATATTTCTTTTTAGTAATCATTTTAATTATTGCGCCGATATATAAAGTACACAGTACATATACAGTAATATACAGTAATATATCTGCATATATATAAAAGGCAAAAGTGATTGACTGATGTATCAAAGCACAGGCCAAACCCTTAGGGCTAGAAACTTAAAATTTCGCACACGTACTCTTAATATTATGACGAAGGCATCCACTAAGGAAGGATTTTTCAAAATTTAACCCCCTAGAGGTGAAAAAGGGGATAAATATGATAGGCATAATTTCCGCATGTGAAGCTGCGGGCAACTGCTAGTTTTCCTTATTATTTCGCTAATCAAGGGTGCAACTCCTTACGTTTTTATTAACGTCCTTGCCTCCGTGTCTCTTGCTAAAACCCTGTAACTTTAGCCCTCACCTCAGCAGGTTTGCATAGGTGTGGCGCACTCGCAAGCATGAAACACCGTCAGCCAGCGGCAGACTGGCAGACTGACAGACTGGCAATCAACTAATGTGTATACCATATCGAGTGTCACGCGGCGACGTCGCCACCGTTCATCGAATTGATAGGTCCGCGGGGTCCGCGGTATCCATCCTATTGTAAATAACATTATCTATCTCATATTTGAAATATTTTTTAGCCCTACGCCAATTCCAATATTTCAACAAAGAAATAAGTTGGTAACTAGCCACTTAACTTTTGTGTAAGCTTTGAAATGCGTTATTTATTTACTCGTAGAGTAAAATTATCTTAAGTTTAAGTTCAATATTTAAAATTTAATTCTAGTGTTAAAATGTATTTAGTTTAGTTCGATGGTCGGAGCTAGAAAGTAGTGCACTCAAGATCTATTACTTCTTATCTTAATCCTCTATACTTTTGAGAAAAGACAGACCTAAAGCACAAAATAAACCATCGGCGGGAATTTCTTCGATTGCAGCCGAGTTCAGGAATTGACACCTGCGTTCTGAGAGATGATAACGATAGGCAAGGAGCTCTAGTTACTTTACAGGCACAGTGCGTACAGGTGAAATACCTACAAGTGATAACATAAACAAGGTGTTCTGAGTGCCTACCTAGCCTAGAGCCTAGAGTTCTGAGGATATCAAGATTGTCGGCTGAGGTTTTCGTCATGAGTGTTAGAGACTCGAGTAATGGGTACCGAATGGGTAGTTGAGGCTCGTTCTCACTTAATATACATATATAAACTAACCTAACGTAACACCTACTCGTAAATATTAGCGATGTCCGTCTGTCAGTTGTTTCATCAACATTGGCGGTCAGTAAACGGTAAACGCCGCTAATGTAGGAAATGAAATATCCGGCGCGGCCCCGCCTCCATCGCTAAGTAAAGAATTACTCTAATAACCCGGTAGCACATTGTGTGTCTGTCTATTTAGCACATCATTTTATTATAACTTATGTATAGTTGTCACAAGTATCTGGTTCTTGAATAACAGAGGGAGGTCCGGGTAAGTTGCTTGCGTATAAGTTTTTCTTTGAAAAGTTGCGTAGACGTAGTCCAAGTTGCAGGTTCGTAGCGCGTTGTGTCGCGGAGACGTTATGAATTGACCTGCTGTAGATTATACTGTCGTACAATAGTAGCTACGCAGCCAAAGTGGAGGGAATGGCTAGTTATAGCAATCGTTTAATTAGACACATATCTACTTATACGAGTATTTCAAAGCAAACACGCAATACGATATTATATTAGTGTAATGTCGACAAACATAGGAAACGTCAGTCGAACCACGCCCGCGCCCGCTCAGGCAAAAATCGAGCAGAAAGTTTTTTGTCATATTGACTTACACTTAGTTGGCTGAAATGTTTTCCTTCGCCGGTTTCCAGTTACTGCCCGGGGACGTGGTTAGAAAACTACTCGATTTGTTTACGCAAAAAATACTTCCTGTGTACATTTGTGTATCGTTTGGCTGGCTTCGATCTTTTAGTGGATCGCTGCATGGTATGAGTTTCAGGTTCGTAAACCTCGCTACTAGAGAGGATTGAAAGAAAAGTTTCATGGCCAAACCGAGAATAGGAATTTCTCTAACGTCATTGGCTTTTGTTTACTATTTCTGTCTGTAAAGTAATTAGGTATACGAGTATAATAAGGGACTTACGACTGAACGTATAAGATTTTTTGTTAATCACGCCCGAAATTACCAATTTCTTGGATTATTGGCACAAGCTGTTGCAGTAGTCTTTTACAATATTTCTCCAAACTAAACGCTCGACGGTACGACAAGTTAATTTCAGGCGACGGTCGTGGTTTGTTCCCATCATAGTATCAAGATTTCTAGAAGAATGTAAAGCAATTTCACATATACTAGAATTATACATTCATTCGTGAGATTTTACCTCCATTGTCTGATCGTTACGGCCCCGGAGCGGCGTGGGACGGGGCGGAGGGGCGCAGGTAGGGAGGAGGCAACCCTTTCCTCCGAGGGGCGCGCGGCCATCCATCACCGACGACTAGCGAAATGTATTTTAATCCACTGCCCCGCGCCCGGCCGCTTCATGAAACGTGAAAAATGATCCCGTTGCGCACCCACACACGCGCACCGTCATCCGACGGCCAACTTAACTACCGAGGGATGCTGTGCGCGCGTGTGTGTGTGTGTGTGTGACCTAGGACTGGCGACTTGGAACTCCGTCACGTTGTCGCTCAAGCCAAGTGAATGTAACGACCGATTCCACTAATATATTATCTGCTCCACTTTTTAATCGATTTACATTTCTTTGTCTTGTGATTTTTGTAACATGTTGATGATGCGAATGTTAATGACCTTTTTCTGTGGCCCGAGCGCAGCAAGGGTGCAAAACGGCGTGATTCGGTGCAACCAGGCATAGCGTAAAAATAATTACTTAGGTCACAGAAAAGCGTGACCTGAGTCCGGGTTTAGGTCACAGTGTTATAAATGTTAATTATGACAGTAACATTACTACTTGTTTGTTAAAGATCTGCCATTTGTGTAACGATTATATTTGTCATCATCTTATACAATCTTATATGCAATAGCACATGCTAGTGTGTCGGCGGCCTCGTACCGTCCTGGTAGCTCACAAGTTTAATAGTTTGAAGCGGTCTCCGGAGGCGCCGTGATTCCCGGCCGAGCCCTGACCCCCGAGCCCCGAGCCCCGAGCCCTGCCGTGCACCATTAATCATACACAAATTGTTGCGCCGCGCGGCACAGATAAGTAAGCTTCAATTGAGCCAGTCATCGCTCAGCCCTTTGGAGAGAGTCCTGGGAAAACGCTCCTTTCAGGGAACAGCTTAAAATGTGACGTGACTTAATGATGGCCCGCGTGACTGATGGTGGAGCGCCGCCTTTATGAACTGAAATACGGTCTGTATTGCATCGATAAGGCAGCTCCGTGGAGCTCGGTTTTAATGAACGAAGGACGAAAATGAATACGTAGCCGAAAGTTACATCGATGACGGCAGGGATAATAAAATGGAAGCAATTTCAGGACTTATCGAGGATTTTATGTCTCTATGCATACATCGGGGAACCCTAGCGGGAGACCGGCATGCGGCAGGCAGGGAGGCCACGCATAATAATAATATCGAATGTTTTATTGGCGAGTGCTGGGCGATGTCTCTCACGGATTACTAAAACATCTGTCCCGGAAAATTCACTCTCGAGCCGTTTATCGCGTGCTCGAGGGTAGATAGAGAAAAAACTGCAATAACGCGGTGTCATAACAAAGACGCCACCGCCGCCCGATAATGCTATGATTAATACCCGGCGTTATCTTGAGAGTGCAGGCCTCGCCCGCCGCCCGGTGCCGCCGCCCCCGGCAGGCCGCAAGCGCCCGCCGCCGCCGCCCCACTGCCGCCCTTCCGCCGCTGCCCATAGGGGCCACAGTGGAGTGCCGGAGTCGCCGACTTTAAGTTATTCCTCGGAGCCTGCCCGAGAGTTACGGATTTCGCATAATGCATATTATATTCGTGCGCGGGGGAGGCTCGGAGGGTCGCCCGGGGTGCGGGGGGCAGGCGGGGGCGCGGGGGGGGGGGGGGAGGGGGCCGCGTGACCGCACGTCTTTTGCACGCGACAAGCTCTCGACATTTTTTTATTATTATTGCGCTTCGATGGAATTTATTCCGGCGAGGGTCGGTAATAGAATAGCGGACACGCTCGTTTGCCCTAACGGCGATTTTGAATATGATTTTTAAATCAAGTAATGGAGAGTGAGCGCCTTTTTACAGTTATTTTAAGGGGCGGGAACGTTTTACAGGGGTGAGGAACGGGGCAAGATGAGAGTGCGTCGTGCGTGGGAATGGCGGGCGGCGGGGTGTTGGCCGCTTCGTCATAATTAGTTTCGCGGAACATTGCGTACTGATTAAAGAAACGATTAATAGCACAGTAATAAACAACGGTAATGCGAGCCTTCACCACCAGGTGCCGCGCGGGCGGCGGTGGCGGCGGTGGCGGCGGCGCTGGGTGGCGCTGGGTGGCGCATTATCAATTAATTGCGAGGGAAATGTAAGAAATATCATTAGACCCTGCAGTGGCCACCCTCCTCACCCCCCGCGCACCCCGCGCACCCCGCTACCCTCACTGTCGTGAGCACGCCCGGTTATGTAAATATATACGATCATTTGTCTTGCCCACCATGACGTTTCCAATACTTCAATGTTCTGACAAATAAAAAATATACCAATCTTGGTAAGTATATCAAAATTATTAATAATTTAATTAAATGGGTATTTTTCTACGCAGTACGATGCAATACAATGTATGAACCACCACGTCTGTTGAGACACGAGTAAAATCAGGAGGTAGTACCAAATGAGTTTATTTTCGGACAGTAATCGTAAAATAGAGATAATTGTTGAATGGCTAGAGGTGGTCGCACTATCGTGGACATTAATTTTCCAGCGAATTGTCACTAGTGTTATATTCTCGCCAGGTGTCACTGAAAGCGTGAATTGCGTGAAAATTAATAGAGAATAAGTTGAATCCAAAAAAAATTTTTTTTTTTAAACGCTTTTATTTCAATTTTTTTTTTGATTTTCGTGTATTGTCATCGGAAATACACATGCCTGCCAAATTTCATCAATTTTCATTAAAGGGAAGTCATTCAAATTAACGTTACAAGATTTGATCCTTTGATGCGGGAAGCGTTTACCTTATTGCCGTGTAAATAGAGTAGCATTTTGATCATAATATTGAGTTTGATGCTTTGATGCTCCGAAGTGAAAGTAAATAAAAGCGTTTAACAACAACTAAACAACAACTATTTTGTTCCTCAATCGATCCAGTAAATTTTTGGTAAACTAGTTTTAGTTGTGTACCTATTTACAAACTGAATTTAAGCAAAAATGTGATAGCATTGCTTATATTGCAAATGCCTAGATTCTTGAATTTTAAATCGAATGTTTAAGTTAATCGATATTTCGGACTCGGATATGAATCTGAGACGTGTAGGATGAGCTTTTTAATATTGGATCTCTTTTGTCCTCAGATGTAAAGTACGGAATGCGGAGCGGCATGCAGCCCAGCAAGAAGATAGCCGAACACGGGGCACTAGCCGTGTGGAGCCCCACCGGCCACCACCATACTTGCAGGCGTGCAGGTGCACGGCCGCACACAACACCGCAGCACTACACAGGATTACCATCAAGGACAGTGTAACAATAATGTATGCTAGACCGTATCAATACTGACAAATCTTCCTTAATCCTGATTACTGCCATCCAACCGAGCCCTGTTTTATATACCAATGTTTTCCGGCCAACAAATATAGCAGGCCAAATCCTCTTGCTTGAGTTTAATCCCGACGGTATTTATAGGTCTATGTTCTAGGTACATGAATCTTAAATGAGCCGCTGAATCCGAATCCGAGGAATTTAAGCGGTACGTTTACTTCTCGGCGGCCGCGGCGTCCATACGAGAGAGTACTCCAGGCGGCAGTAGCCTTTACTATCGAGTGGCCCCCCTGTTCGTTTGTCTATATATATCTACCTAAGATACGAGTAAAATAGGATCAACTATATTGAACCTCATATTGAAGCCTTGTCAGGGAGGCTTAGTTCCGCTGGTTACGAAAAGCTCTTAACTGATGTAGAAACAGCAAGATTAGTTTATTATAGCTACTTTCACAGTATAATGTCCTACGGTCTGTTGTTGTGCGGCTCAGCTGCAGATATTATTGAGTCAATATTTATATTACAGAAAAGAGCAGTTCGCGCTATTTACAACCTCAGGCCAAGAAACTTTCTTAGACAACTGTTTAAAGAAATCTATATACTAAATGTTATTTCACTATACATTTTGGAAAATATTATGTACGTTAAAAATACTCCGATACTTTGCTTAAAAGGTGATGAAAGATGTACACAACATTAAACAAGAAATAAGGCTAGACTGATGGTAGGGATTTGTTGAAGCGACGGCGTTGAGTGACTTTCGAAAAGCGTTTGTAACAAACCTACTTCGAATAAAACTTATTTCATTTCATTTCACTTCATTTCAACTTATTTCATTTCATTTTACTTAATATTTTAAGGGAACTTATTTTGTAATTATTTTAACGATTTTCAGCTTCACCAGGGTACTACAAAATGTTCTGCTGCGTCAAGTTGATTAAAACTCAAAGTCAAAGTTAGTAGTGATACTAGTAGTAGCAGCTCAGAGATTGCTTCATATTAATTAAGATGTATCTACTGGATAAGTATGATCTCTATGATCATAATAATGACCTCTATGAAAACAAAACGTGAGCAGTGCAGCAATGAACATATTTTTTGTATGGATATAGTCGGCAAACGAGCTGACGACCCACCTGATGGTAAGTGGCTGTCGTCGCCCATGGACATCAGCAACACCAAAGGCATCACTGAAGCGTTGCAGGACAAGAAAAAGAGAATAAAGAGAAAGAACTGTCTCTCAAGCCCCCAGCCGGAACACGACGTGTCGTTTGGCGGCTGACTCAAGCTATCCAGGCGAACCTCATGGAGAAATAATAGTAGTAATGATTTAGCGATTTGACTGATTAGGTTTAAATTATTAGTATTAATAATGCTTATAGATAGTAAGGTGGGTTCCTCTTGTTAATAATTTGATAACTGGCCTGGCTTATGCTATTGCTTATCTTAGAATTTTAAGTAGAACTTCTGTATTTCTGATTTGCTAGTATTTGGATAACAAGACACGAGTGAAAATCATATGAACTTGATGATAATGTGGAAAATTGTTATGTTACAGAATGCCCAGCTGCGGTAAGACCGTGACCCCAGCTTGCTCCACGATGGGATCTCCGGGAACATTACACAGAGGAAACTTAACTGAGGTAAATTATTTGAGTTCATTTTAAAAAGTATGAATCATGTATCGTCTTGCAACATATTCACATTGTATATCATAGCTTATTATTGAACCGTACACATCATAAACATGAGTCGTCCGAAGTGCGGCGGCCGCAAGTTGTATCGCCGCCTCGATAGCTGCGTCTATTATACATCTTTTCTTCGCGTCCGAGTGTGTGTGACGTCGCTCGGCTCTGCAAGCCGTCCAGCGGAGTGCGACCCCTCTTCCTGTATTCCGTCCGTCCAGCATCCCCCGCGGGGCGCGCGCGGCGCGGGGCGGCTCTGCCCCGGCTGGTGATGGCTCGTACATATTTCTGCAATTGATTAGGCGGGGGCGGTTGCCATGGCGACTGCACTCCCCGCGCCCCGCGCCCCCCGCCTCATCGTGAGCCGCGACTCGCGTTCATATTGCAATTTTCTTTATGAGATACGAGCTATCTTTTATGTCGCTCGTGTTATTGTCTATGTGGAGATATGTAATTATTGTCGACGATTCATTCGTTTGGACTTACCTACGCTTTACAAGGAATAAGATGTTAATTAAACTTTAGCATTGAAATTAAAAATGGGACGTGCCATTCCAGCCCTGAGGAACATGATGTCAAAAACAATCGAAAACAACTGCATGGCTGATGCAATAATATACTTTTGAATGCAATCATTTGTTCTGTGTCGAGTGTAGCAACGCTGAGTGCGGCTCTACCTGATGACCCTATCTGACTTGCTACTTTTATCAGTAATCGTAGCAGCTGTTTATTGTGGACAAACATATGAAGTTCTAAAGCACAAGTAGTGCATTATAATGTATAAGGTCCCTACCGATGTACATTACTCCTCCGGGTCTAGGAGCAGGACACGTCCTCCAGCTCGGGAGCTAGGAATGTGCTCAATATTGGCGATCCGTTAAACAGTTAATAACGAGCCGTTTAATAAAGCTCGGGAAATAGCCGTGGAGGGCGAGGGGAGAGTGACGGGGGAGGGGGAGGGGGAGGGGTTGTGCTGTAAACTGCACTGAAATTTATTATTATTGCACTTTAAGAAGGTATTACGTCGCCTCGCTCATTCCTGACACCATTATCTCTTTACACCATAAAACTATGCATTTCAAAGGAAAAATATTGTAATAACTTTAGTAATAAAAATTTTGTAGAGACTAGAAGATTGTGTATTTATTGTACAGTTCAGCACCGTTCCAGCAGAAACTATGGGGTTATGTTGTTACAATAAGCATTCTATCTATATCTGCATTACAATAGCACATGCTGGTCGTTAGGTTTTACATCTAATAATAAATCAATAATTTTTTTATTATTGGAAAACATGAACAGATGTAAAGTAAAACGATAAATATGAGATATCCCTACATCATTCTTTCCGTCTTCAGGCTAAATATAGTAGATAATCAACTCTAAAAATACATCGAATCTTTGAGGAAGTTAACGAGTACTAAAATAATATTGTGAGAGATATATCTTGTATCTGAATCGGCGAGTCAACAGCACACACGAAGAAAATCAACATTGTAAAAATACGACTCGTCTGGCTTAAAAGGAATGCGCTTCAACTGTTGCGAGTCCACTCGGACACATTCGCGCCCCCACGCGCGCCGATCGATCGACATGCATTATGCATGCACTGCAGATTGCACCCCATTGCACCCTATTGCACCCTACGCGCACGTCGCCGCTATCTGCATAAGCTGATGAGGCTCATCACTGGGGAGAGACAATGTTATGTAATGGGGTTCGTGGGTATACGGTGTGCCGTGTGCCGAGTGCCGTTTGCGAATCGTGCTCTAACGAGAAACTTCACCGCTTACATTAGCTTGGATGTTAATGTATTCTGAAAGCAAGACTTGGATAAAGTAGGAACCTAATCATTATAAAACTCCGCGGTTTGATTTTCGGTCCTGTAAGTACAAGATTTATTAATGATTTTCCAATAATTGCTTCACCATTGCTATTAACTGATATGGAAAAGAAGGATGTTCTCGATTTGGTAGTTTTTTAAATGTTTGTTACCTACTCCAGAACTCCGTGTCTTTGCCATAGCCTGTAAATATACGGATATACATATTTAAATATTTATCATGTGGACTGCAGTCATAGTCAAACAGTTTAACGGTAAACGGTTTCTGTTTATTAGATACTAGGAAATCGCCCTCGCTTCGCTTCAGGAAAAATAGTAAAAAAAAATATTGCCTATGTCACCCGGGGATAGTGTAGCTTCCCAACAGTGAAAGAATTTTTCAAATCGGTTCGGTAGTTTCGGAGCCTATTCAATGCAAACAATCAAATCTTTCCTCTTTATAATATTAGTATAGATCAATAAATTCGCTAAATATGTCGCTGATTTGGTAGAAATTGAAAATGATAATGGAGGATGCAATGAGTCAATTTGATCTGATCGTATGCTATAGTACAAGTAGCGTGCCGAAGTGCACCAACAAGTGATGACCTAATTTGAATACTAGGAAGGTTTTAACAACTTATTCGTTACGAGCTGTGACTTCATCCATCAATCACCCTAGGAATTAATTACCGTACCTACTGCTCAAAGCCCTTCTCACGTTTGGCTACAATTAAAGCGAACAAGCAAGACCCTAATGAGTCCAGCATCACGGGCCGTCTGACATCGGAGCTCATTGCATACTTCCACGGGGAGATTGGTGCTGCCCCCCCTCCCACCGCCCCGCGCACCCCCGCACCCCCTCGTCACGTAATTAAGCCTGTGCGACACTTGGCTCCTCGTTACCGTAGGTCCGGACCCAGCGTTATCAATAAGACGTCCTACGCGACAACTGATACGCAGCCGCTCTGTGTACACAGAGGAGTCGTCACTAATTCAGAATTATTGGAACGAAGTTCCTTATCGCGCGTTGTGAATGAGGGCTAGACGGAAAATTTCGACACTTTTTGATTTTAAGAATGACCATACCTCTTTTTGAAGTGATTCAGAAAGTTTTACAGAGATGGCTGAATAAACCCGAACCGAACCGACATTCATGTCATTAAGTCGATTACTTATATGTTTTGCAAAGAATCTCAACAGCGTGATTCAGAGTACATTTTTGTAGCGACATCTATTGTTATTTGTTAAAATGCATTGAAGTATAATGACATAGAACAGACATCTGGAATAAAATGTGTGTCCCGCCCGGGAGGTTCGAATTTCAAAATTGAGCCTCCGTTCTCCTTTCAAAATCGAACGAATTCATTGACGATTGAATGTGTTCGGGGTGTCTGTTCTATATGCTAGTAATAGTACTTCAATGTTAAAATGATATATTATGTTCTATTTACAAAGTGTTCTTTATTATTTGAATTCAAATCATATTTGACATTCCAAGTTTCTACAATGGCGCTGTACAACAAAACAATACTTAAATCGAAAGGAACTTCGTTCCATCCAGGTGTACCTTGACACCTCTCATGTTTTTTTTGGACCAATTATAGGCTGTCTTGCTAGCTATTTATAGAGGCATTAATAATAAACGTGAAAAGGCTTGTATTCAAAATAACAGACAAGTAGTGATAAAGGTTAAAACATTACATACCTAAATTATATTGTAGATGTAGACATTGCAGACTTCGGTAAATTAGGTAAAAGTAGCGAGGAACTCAATCACATTTTAATTTAAAACATATAAAATTATACAGGCAAACTACAAATCACATTAATAAACGTACAGTCGACGACTAATCCGCGTGACACCGCTCAAAGCTGTCTCAAAACTCTCTCTGAATACGGATTTAAAACTGTCATTATAATAAGTAATCACGCGCCCTGGGCTCGATACAAGGAATCAATTTAGCGCGGGGTGCTGGCGGGGCGAGGGGGGAGGATGGGGGGCGGCGGGGCGAGGGTGCAATAATTAGGCGCGCGGATTAGCCTCCAGCGAGGAAATTGACTTGAAACCCGATGGCTTCCTTGCCTCCTATTTTAGAAGGCAATCGGCGAGGTGATTAAGCCCGGAGCCAATTAATGAGAGGCAGTAAAGGTGAGGCATGGCTATGTCGCGGTGTCGCCTCTCACGTGCTCCTTATTTGCAGTTGTTTTCGGTGAAATCACTTGGAAAATGTACTATGAAATGAACTACGTAAGTACATAATTTTGAACGTTATGGCTCAAGATAGAAGCCCTTCGATTTTTATTGCTTACTAGCTGACCCGGCAAACTTTGTACCACCTATCAATCTCTCCCTCTCCCTCTCCATATTATGAGACATCTCACAACTTCCATGGCAAATTTAATAGAATAGAAATGAAGTAAACTGTTAATAAACATTACAGCCAATAGCCGTGCCACTGATGAGATCAGGTCATCTCGCATCGATAATTATCTAAATTAAGGTTCAGTGTAATAGTCGAAATTGCCAAATGCGCGTTGAATTCAAATAACTTTATAATATGCTGCAGACTTGCCATGTACATGTACACAAAGCAAAAGAGATAGGTATGTAAGGCATGAGTCTAAAACCTTATCACAAATATCCTTACGACTTTTTTTCTCAAGCTTTAATTTATCTGTAATACGCATATACGCTTTTTGCTTTTTTTGACGCATATAAGTGTGTAGTTACTACTTAAAAAACTTGACAAGTGCGACTTAAACTCGCTTGGAGAGGATTCCGTATGTTGTTCTTTTTAATCAAAACAGTGCTTTTTAATTTTAAATTCGTTAAAAAAATTTCTTTTCAAAATTCATTCGTTTTCTTCATATCATACCTTCGTCTTTGGCTTACAAAATAGCATATGAGTACCAAATTTCAACTCATTTGGTCCAGTAATTTCGGAGAAAATTGGCTGTGAATGGTGGTCACCCAGACGCATGAGTAATCCTATAAGGGTTCCGTTTTTCGTTTTTTTCGTTTGGACCCCTAAAAATAGAGACACCTTCCTGTATCGTATTAATAGGCTCCCGTAAGAGTGCACAAGCTTCACAGTAACCTTTTTCCCGGCCCGTGTTATATCGGCACAATCGGCAACTCCGCTCCGATTGAAAATATTTCGTCGCTAACGACGCTGCTAACCGTCGCCGCGGCCGCCGCCACGACCAAGTTTATTGCGATCGCTCGTGGCAATTGGAACCGACTTACTCTGGGTTACCTAATGGCCTGTAAATTCGCACAGGAAGAAGAAAATTTAACTGTGCTTGATAAACTTCATTCCGTAACCTAATCTAAGGCTGATGATCTTTTGAAGGCTTTTGAAGGCTTTACAAGCAATTTAAATCATTGGTGGAAAAAAGGGACGGAGAAAGCGACGAAACCATTAGTGAAACAGGATGGTAGTCAAGTGTATTTTATAAAAAAGATAGCCACCGGAACTTTCTAATGTAAATGACTATCCGTCCGTAATGAAATCCGTCTCATTCTGGTAGAAATAAGATAGATTTGGTTTGTGACGAATGATCTGGATTGTCATATTACAATTACCACAGAAGACATAATAACTAAAATAGAAGCTATCAAAATATTTATCACGAAATAATGTAATAAATTACAGTAAAACAATTCAAAGCTTTCACTTTTTTTATTTCGCTATAACGAGGTTTGGTTGTGTAACAGAATCGGGGGAAATCAAAACAATTCTAGGTAGATATACCTACAAGAGGCCAAAAGGCCGCTGTGTGAACAAAGACCGGCGCGGAACATACGAGGGCGTCCGACGGGGCTCGGGACACGGCCCGGAGCCCCGGTACGGTGGTGCGGTCTCGGAATGCAATATAGCCGCGGCGCACCGGCCGTGTAATCGCCGCACGATTTGTCCGACTGTCGCACTTTCAACGTTTATATTAAATACCTTCAAACACTCGCTGGAACAATCAAAGAAAAGACAGTCATGCGTTCAAGGAGCCTTAGAAGTTACAATCCACCTGGAAAGTTGTCGCGTAAGGACGTAGAAATAAGATACAAGTGGTGACCCCGCCAATAAGGTTGATTCGATGTTAAAAAGAAATGTTTAATGCCTTTCTCGGTAACATTCACTTAAAACAAAATTAATGCTAAATTTTACTGACCACCCTTAGGAACATCCAATTATTTAATAGGACGAGAAAAACTATTTAGTTATAGTGCTAAAATTCGTATGTATAAATGTATCTTTAAATGCTACGTGTGTAGCTTTTCCATTATACTGAATTCAAATGAAATCTTCGTTGTAAACAAGATTGCTTTTATAAAATCTCCGTGAAAATACCTAAACAGAAAACAAAGCCGCAATAGAGAAAGGAGAAAAATTTTAAAAGCTATACAAATGTAGGTCTGTCCGTGTCCGTGGCGCGGCGCATTCCGCCAGCCAATATTATACGGCCCTAGTTAGCGCGCACTGATATTAAGAATTCCACACGGCACAGAGCACGCCACCGACACAGAGCTTCGCGCTTTATCTTGAGACACCTGACGCCCTATTTAGGAATGCTTTAGAAGGATTTCCTTGCTTAAACTGATACCAGATCCTTCAAAATTCCGATCAAAAGGTTCCCTGTTCATACTTACCATAAGGGGCTCGAACTGACTCTACAGCTTATAAAGTAAGTAATTGAATTTTCATAGTCCCATTTATGGTTTGTATTGTAACCACGAAACGTACTCATACTGATTTTGGGTGGCAAAGACGTTATTTCACTAGTATATCACTTGCTGGGTGGCTCGTTTGCTTATTTGAAAAAAAAGATTACCTGTAAGTGCTCGACGAATTTAAGTTTGTGTATGCATGACTTTCAAAAAGTGTTTGTAAAACAACCAATTTTTATTAAATATTTTAATTTTGAATTCTAGTGTTGAGCTACTCTTAAAAGATATCTCTAGGTGTGCGCGGTACTCTGTGCACCGAGATTGGAGCGAACGGCACAAAGTTGGTAATTGAAAAATCTTTGCAGTCCACCCCCTCCCCGCCCCGCCCCGCACCCACCCGCCCCAGACCTCAAATTAAACTGCGCTACAATCCCACATGTACCATCACAATGCCACACCGCCACCACCGCACGCGACATCTTTATGCAACTTTCAACGTTCATGTTCTTCATAGAAAAATAAAAATTATAGAGCAGCAACATATTGTGTAGCTTTTTTCCTTTAACCAAGTTAATTATTATCATTTAAAGTGAATGATCTCGCTCCCATTACGCTTGAATTACTTATCTGCTATCGGTCCACAATTCCCCTCGTGAAGGGTCCACTAAGCAAATTTATCATAATCATAACTCATAACCGTCCTACTAGCTCAGGTCTCTTCGCGCTTTGAAAAGTCATATGTATTTTTTCACCATGCTGGTCTAGTAAACCTTAAGTACTGGAGACCTTGGAAAATTACACAGCTAATTGTATTATAATCTTCTAACAATAATATGAATGACGAGGACGACCTTCTAATCACTAGGCTATATCAGGTGCGTAATAGTCACATTCAGGAGGAAGGCTCTATTTTCTATTATTATTATGTCCAACATCGTTTAAAAATATTATGAACTTACTGAATGCCTTAGCAGTTTTAATATTGACCGTTCAATTACATGAGAAGTCGCTAGAGTTTTAAGTCGTCGCAATAAGATTAAGAAAGGAATGGAGTTTTGAAACGTCGTAGCGCTGCGCCTACGAGGAGGAAGGTGGGTGAATTATACAATGTCGCGGAGGCTTCGGGGGGTCGCAGGGGGTCGGGGGGGGGGGGGGGGTCGCGGGGGGTCACGGGGGGTCGCGGGGTCCGACCGCCATTCGTCAGCGCAGCTAAGAAATGTTTTCATTTTTATTTCATAAATAAAGAACGGAATCTCGCCGGTAATGAGGGCCACGCGTCGCGCGCGACGGCTCGCTACGAACCTCTACACGTGCCGGCTACGAGCTAGCGACGTAGTTAAAGTATCGCAGTTTCAGCGATCTGTCTGTACTCTGTAGTACTAACTTGTTCCAGCGCTGCAGCGGTCCGCACTCCGCACTCCGCGCGTTGCTTGACGAACGTTCCTGTGACTGTTGTTGGTAACGAGCGGGTTCGTTACTCCCTAACAACGTCTAACAGGAGTTGACTGGCATTTACTTTGTGATAGGTAGCTAGGTTCTCCGATTTAAATGCTATTTAGTAGCTCATGCTAACCAAAAACTAACATAATCTTTGGTGTAGTAAGTACGTAGGTAAAGTTTTATTCAAATTACTGTACTTTAATGTAAGCTCCTTTGAACAACTTTTTTATTTAGTTATCATAATCGTTAATCACACTAGCTACGTGTGAATTGCCAGACTGATTTTGTGTTCGCTACTGCAAAAAGTTCAATAGCTATGAGTTAAGTTGGCAAGTTAATATATTAGATGTTGACGGATTACTTGATCGCTTGATAATTAAGTAGGTACAAGCACATTTTTACGTTCTCATAACTAAATCTCTTTTTTCCCTATGACTACACCATAACTCAATCCAAGTGAAGCTATGAAAAGCCCCATAAAAGTTCCCAAATATATTTTTATGCTTAAAACAACATTTCTCACAAATTGTAAATCGCTTTACACGGCCGCCAGGGGGAAGGGTCCCTCTAAAAACTTTTCAAAATGCGTTTTCCTGTCGATCGGTGCTGGTTTATTGGCGTGCCCATGAATACATCGCCGCCACCCGGCGCTGCCCTGACGGCCCCTGAGCCCCTCCGGCCTCTCCCGGCCTCTCCCGGCCTCTCCCGGTCCGATTGAGATGTGGACTCAAACTACACTAGACACCACTTCAATTTTACACATTATTTTGATGTGACGATATTGTTCGTTGGGTGAGGTAACGGGTTATCGATCAGTTACAGGACATAGCATGCATACAGCTCTGTTGATTTGCCATTAATTAAATGCCACAGAATTTCACAGATGGTTAGTTGTTGTGGAGCTAAGCTGCAGATATTGAGTCAATATTTGTATTACAGAAAAGAGTAGGACAGGCTTAGGGACTATCTTAGAGATCTCTCTCTATAAGCAAATAAGTCACGTCACATTTTGGATAATGTTAGGTACCTACTTTAATAAATATTCTGATAGTTTTAAGAAGAGTGAGATTAGATTAGAGACACTGTATTAATAATAGGACTGATTGTACCAAACTTTACACCCGGTAAAATTAATCATTAATTTATGGGTAGGTAGATATTACGAAAAATGTACAATAAAATTCCGTTAGAATTGGATAAAGCGCCATACTTACTTTTTTAGTAAAAGCATTCTTATGACGAAGGGTTAGTAGTTAGTACAAATTCTATAATTATTTTTGTAACTGTTAATAGGAAAAACACTCCTTGCAGTCTCTTGCCGCTTTTTCTCCCGGGACCACTTAAGGATTGAACTGAAGTATTGGATTTGTTGAATCATGGCGTTGTGTGACTTTCTATCAGAGGCAGTTGAAACCTATTTTGAATAACATTTTACTACAAGTTTAGATTAGACGTGTTATTTTTTTGCGGAATTATGTGTCTATTTAATCACTGTTTAGTTACTTCGAGTGTTGGACGCGTAAACAGCAAAAATATCTATCCCCTACATGACGTTAGTTTCATTCAACAATCGACTCTCGTAAGCAGTTTATTTGTAAAATTCGCAACAAAAGTATCAAAAATGTCTCCCCACATAACATCAAATTGAATGCTAACATCGTTCGGAGTTCACTCAAAGTGGTGCACGGAACCCGCGAGTGACCCCGGGCTCCCCGCGGCGCGGCGGCGGTGGCGGCGCGATTACGTTGTAAACAACTTGCAGCATTCCGCAGCAAGTGTTTAAAATTGGGCTCTCTAGCGGCCGCGGGGAGCCCGGGGGCCGAAAGGGCAAAGTAATTGGTCTCGAGAGCGGCCGGGAGCTACCGGGAGCTACCGGGAGGCCCTCCGACATATTGCAAACATATTCTCCGCTTGAAATTTATTGTAAATCGAGGCGGGCGGGGGATTTGAATCCGCCGCCCCTCGCGCCTACGTATGTCAATAAACCGAATGGACTTTGGAAATTCGCTACATTCGCTCCGTGTTTGCGTTTGCTGGATCGGCTTTTTTTCCTCGGGAAAAAGCTACCCCTCTCCCCCCGCCCGCCCCCGGCCTCGGGCGCTTCCGATTTTATTTATCTAAGGTTTTCTATTTCGCCGTAATTGTGTGAGTTGCGAGCTCGATTGTTGCTAAAGCGAATATTTATTTGGGTTCCAGTTTGCTTTCCATTTCGACCGCCGCCACCCGCCGCCCGCCGCGCCGCCCGCTCCGCCGCACCGCCCGCTCCCGCTCCCGCTCCCGCTCCGCGCGGGCGACGGCTGACGGCTCGTAGACTGTTAGCGGCATTGTGCTACAAATTGAATTTGCGGTCGGAATCAAATGTTGTCGGACGAAATGACTCGTCGACGTCGAATGACACTATCAAAAAATTGATCGCCTCTCCGACTACACTAGTATCTAATAACCGCAGTAGATATTTGACAATTTGATGGACGCTGCCGAAAAGATAGAAAATTAACTTGAGGGCATTATTTTGCCCAAGTTTCACTTAAAACTTTGTTTTCAAAACAGGTCCATATGACAAATAATATAGTGGATTTCTATTTTTACAACAATCCGTAAACGCAGCAGGATCATGTCAGCGCGGCGCGGCGTGCGGCGTGCGGCGTGCGGCGTGCGGCGTGCGGCGGACGCAATAACATTAGTGCGGCGGTCGGAGGGGCAATCGGCATTAGCGGAATACATTTGGCGTAAATCTTTGACGGCAGCTTTTATGTATATCGTAAAAAACGAGAAGTGTCCGAGTGAGCCGTAAATATGGCTCGTAAAGCCGCGCGGCATGCGGCGTCGCTCGCCGTGCGGCTTGCGGCTTGCGGCTTGCGGCGGCGGTTGCAAGTCGCGTTATCATAATACTTATTGGAATGTTGCATTGGATTTCATGAATGCTCTATTGGAACGGCTTTGAATACTGACACCAATCCCATACCGCATAAGAAAGCTAATTTGAATCTTCAAAACGCTAAGGAACGTGGCTACTTCAAAGCTAAGTATTACTATTTGAGCCACTAGTTACATTGAAATTCATAGAAGTAGAAAGAGCTCAACGCTGCTTACTTAAAGTTATGTACTTCAAGCCAGATACAGATAACCTACAATGCCATAAATCGGGCCCATATGGTGATATGGTCATCGATTCTGGCGGCGGCCATTTGGCTGATATGATTTTTTCTACTCAGTGAAATAAAAAATAAGACAAATAAACACAATCCAATAACAAAACTAAAATTTTTCATTTATTTAAACAAATTACAGTCAAAGAACATCGGGTGATGACGTTTGCGCCACGCTATAGTTCTATACATTGACATTTGTTTCCCTCCTCTTATGTATTCCTAGGATAAGTATGCAGGTTGGATATATGATACTGGGATGCAATTTCTTATTAGAATTGCTCTCCTTAACATTCCATTTGTTAAGTAACTTCAGTTTAAAAACGTCACAACTGCTAGTTGAGACAATTAGGTATATTATATTGAAAAATAAAGTTATAAAACGAATGTATTTTACTGTCATCAGAAACAGTATACATACTGTCGGCACACCCTCGTGCGGCGGGTGGGGGCGAAGGGTGCGGGGAGAGCTTGCGTTTGGTTTTGCATGCTCAGCTACGTTTTGTTAGTATTTATTGTTTTCCGCCGCGGCCGGCATGCGGCAGGGAGCGCTCGCTAACCCTTGGTATAGATAGACCCATGATCATTTCCTTTATGGGTGAAATTTCGATTTATTTTTCAGAGGAGGAAATTTATATCCACTAATCTTTTTATTGCTCTCTTCTAACAACAACAGTTCCATGCACACATTGATTTTGTAACCTGTCTTCAGTCCTTTGTAATTATTTTTAACTATCATTCATCTCACTATATCGCATATACTAAATAGTTTTGTTCCCACAGGATTAGAGATAAATAAATAAAATAACAAATAACGCTTCACACTCATAGCCCCACACTAGGATTCCCTGTGTCGTGGGTGCCATGGACAACACATAAGACAAGGACATTCACACCCAGACCGAGAACAGAAATTCAAACTCATCATTCAAATTTCCGCCTCGCTGGGAATCGAACCCAGGACCCTTGGCGCGGCGATCCGGCATGGTAACCATTGCGCCACACGGGTCCTATTTCTACCTTCCTATTTTCTACAAGCTGATGATTATTTTTTATTGTTTAATGAATTTTTCCATGATAGGCCAACCTAAATAAGAATCGTAAGGATCTGACGATGGCGTGTGGAGACACAATGAGTAACTCGCTATAGGAATATTTATTGTTGGTCACATTCACATTATAAAACCAGTTCATCGATGACCACCTCGAGTCTAAAAATGACACACTAATTAAAATCAGTCAGAAATACGCCACTATCCGGTTTTCAGTGTACCAAAACTCTTCCAGAACCGTGACTTAAATAATTCTATCTACCGCGAAAAGGTTTACAAGTACAATGTTAAAGGCATTTTAATGAATCTGTTTTGAACGAAGCTTAAGTTACAACAATATATTTGAATATGTATGTCGTTCTCGCATGATAAACCCCATTCATTTGTACCCCTGTGTACATCGACAGATGCGGCCGGGGGAGCGGCGGGGTGGTGCGGGGCGGGCGGGGGTCGAGGGACCCGCTGCGAGGTAATGTATTCAGTTCCATTTCTTCACAGCTTCTGCTATTAAATGTAGTGAAATTAGCGTCGAAGAGGTCGATGCTTCAAAATGTTTCAGAGATGACAAAATCTCAGTGCGTCTGTATAGCGGCTGATGATGATAACATATAAAAAATACGTTTGCTTAAAAAGCACACATAGAAGTGTCTTTTATTTTGCGACTGATCTGGTCGGTCGGCGTTTCCATCTTAAATGCCAGTAAACATGAGGGATGAGCGCCAAATCCGGTAATCTAAAAACAGTAAAACCAGCCAAGTGTAGGTGGCCGATGACTGTAATCATACGTAAGCAGCGGATTGGGCCGGCCGCGGCGACTCTCGCTAACAATATCGCCATCCACACCGTGCAAGCCCCACCCGAGAGT
>OZ010690.1:17874738-17953449 GCA_963932265.1 Thymelicus lineola
CGACTGAATTTCCATCCACCCTGTGGAACTCATACTTGCAACATTACCCAATCTTATTGGGCCCAACCTTAACCCCCCCCCTCCCAAATTTTCCGAAAACTCCTTATATCTCCTAAACGGTGCGTCCTAGACGATTTGTAGATGTTGTAAAAGTTGTAGCCCATAAAAAGATTGACATTTTATGTGCCATACATTTTTCTTGTAGAGCAAGTGGTTTGGGAGAAAAGTGCGAATTTCGTTTCTCATAATTTATTATACTAGACTATTGTCAATATTTTGTTTTGTAAACCAACAGAAAACAATAAAGAATTCGTTTTTAACATTCAAAGACCACTGTGAATAGTGTTCTGAATATCTTCTTTTTAAAGCTGTAATCATTTTTGTGTATGGATTGTATTTACCTTTATTTTTACGTTATCTTTTGTATCACGGTAATGATTAGGGTATCGAAAACCGGTCCTGTTTTAAATTACCGGGATTTTCGGTACTCGCCTATGCTGGAACCGGGATTCCCGGGATTTTCAGTTCTTTCGGGATTATTTTACCACGGCTTTCCCCGCGTGAAAATAGTTAGTATCGCGTCTCCTATTTTATCTCTCAGGAGCATTAAATAGGGAAAAACTGTTTTCTACCCAAATCCGCATAGTCGTTTGCCGTGATTGAGTAACCATCATACTATTATACCTTACATGCAAACATAAGTTTCGTATTAATTGTATGAAAGCAACACAATTGTATTGCACAATTCAGCACTGCTTGGACGAGAAAAAAGAGTTAAATCATCTTCATTTATATTAGAAAAATATCAATCTGGGTTGTGTAAATAATATTATATTAGTATAGCTGCTTCATGTAGCCGACGTTCTGAATATCTTCTTTTTAAAGCTGTAATCATTTTTGTGTATGGATTGTATAAATTACCTTTATTTTTACGTTATCTTTTGTATCACGACGCGACATATTTTTATTTCCCAAAAGTTCAGAAAATCCCGGTTCTTTTATTTTGTTTCCCGGTTCTTTTATTTTATTTCCTGGTCTTTTATTTTGTTTCCCGGTTCTTTTATTTTGTTTCCTGGTTCTTTTGAAAAGTACCGTATTCCTTTGTAAATCCCGGGATTTTCGGTTCCGGGATTTCCCGGTTCTATACCCTCCGATTGATTTGAATTTAGGTATACCTATGTATTTCGACGCGCTGCGAATATCGCAGGCAAAATGGACGCATATTGCATTTTATAGATCACCTTGAAAAAACGTGATTTTTAATTTTTCACGTTGATTTGCCAAAATATTGATTTTTGCAATATGCATCTATTGACTTTTTATTGCAATATGCATCTATTGGACATCTTTATTGTGATGTACCTAAGTAGGTACCTAAAATGTATTATGTAAATAAGTTACCGATAATGGTACTACTACATTGTACTTTTAATTGTTATATAAACTTATATTGTCACAAACCAGATACATGTATGTGGTCACAAAGTGTATAATTAAAATTATATGTTCATAATTTTAAAATTTTTACGATTGAAAGTATCAAGGAGATTACTCGCACAGAACTGAGGTCAAGCGCGACGCGAGCCGGGCGAGGCAATATCACGTCTAGGAGCCGCTTCAAATACCTATAGTTTATCAACCGAGTTTTGCGAAATGGCTCTTAATAACTTACACCTACTCGTATTTTTTCTCTACTACTTTTTTTACCTAATTTTCTATTATACTGACATGCATATTATCTGCTAAATCTATCTGATTTGTATAAATTACATTTTCCTATAATAAATAAAGTAACCAACAATTAAACACACACACACACACACACATACACTTGCGTCTATTAGAAGAATGATATATTAAAGAAGAGCGGAGCCACTTGCCACAAACATATTATGTTTTTATATGTTTAATAAGTTGTCTCAATCACTGTTTGAATTGATATGTAACTGTAATAGACAAATAAAGATTTTTGTATTTTTTTTGTATTTTAATTAAAACGAATACTAATTTGTATACATATGCCTATTTCAAAGGACCGAATAATATGAAACTGAGGAAGATTTTGGCTACTATCTTGGAGTCGTTTCAAGGATTATTGCAAAAATCTGATTAGGTAAGTTTTTTTTACACAAATAAGTTAATGCTTGACCACAATCCCACCTGATGGTAAGTGGAGATGTGGTCCAAGGTGGTGAGCACATTAACATAGTAAAAGCCTATTCACTAAAAAAAGAATAAATAAAACTATAAAGTAAGTTGTGAGTGACCATCGCTTTATGTTTGATGACAGTTGATTAGCGGGCATTCATATTGTGGACATGACAGGTTAATTGACAACTGCTTGATCTTGTTTTAATTAATATAAATAAATTTTAGTATTTGTTGAATAAAAAAACGTTGGACCGATTATAGTTGATTCTAGTATAATGTTCTAGTTTCAAGTGTAACATAACATCTGTGCATACCAGATGTTTTAGTGTAACGCCAGTAAAAAAATCACCATAACATCATGACCTTTACTTTTTTCTCTCAACTTTAAAAATAAAAAATGGTCCCACAACACGCACCAATAACAATAACTAGAAGCTCCAGGTCTCATAGTTCAATACCCCGTGTAGGCAAGCGGCGAAAACAAGAACACGAGGTAAGAACAAAAATCACTTATCATTTAGAGTTCCTGCTTCGCTGGAAATCGAACTCAGGACCCTTCGAAAGGCGGTTCAGCGGGAACCATCTCGGCTCGTTCCCACACTACGTCGTGATTCGTGAGCCAATTGACAGTCCATAATTACGGATCCATTCTTTGATGATGTATACTTTTGAACGATCCGTGCATTTGTGAATACGGTCATAAGAATGTCATGTAACTGCCAGCTTAGAATAGTAACGGATCCCTAAATCACGGTCGGGATATTTATCCCAGGTGGGAGGAGCCGCCGCGATACACACTCAATAGTTGTCAGGTACAATATTAGGCCGCAATTCATAAATTACCCCCAAATTACGCTCGTAAATTCCTTCTGTAAAATGTAAGTTAAGTAACATTTGGAAGTATCACAAGTGTTAAGAAATTACTATAAGCTACATTACGTTAAGTTTACATTTGCAAATGTACGGTAAGTTGCTCGCATAAGTTACTAAACTTACGTGAGTACCGACTGGCCCAGGCGCCAGGCCACACCTCAATCGAATGATTGTAGTTTCTCAATCCTTCAAATTATGATGGATGTCGTTTGTACCAGTACGTGAACCCAGGCTCTAGTACATTTCACATAGATTATGTTGGTAACATTGAAGGTAGGAATTACCAACATAATAGCAAAATAATAATGAAGTGCAGGCTAATGCGAAACGCGCTATGGCCTACAAAATGACATTCATGTTATTCTATCATAATTTGAAGGATTGAGAAATTACAATCATTTGAGTGACGTGTACCCAATGAACTAATATGTACATACATGGAAGCATCTTTAACGCCTAAAAATAGCGCCACGAAAAGTCAACCGCGGTAGGCGGGGCTTATAAACTCGGCAAAACCGTGACTTAGTCAGTTTGGTGTCACTCGTTCGGACGGTTGTTGTGTCATAAACAAGATTTATATAAAAATTGGGTTTCAAAATGCCTTCATGTGTTGTGAAATGGTGCAGAAATCATACAGATCATCGTTCCAAAGGTTCCAAGGATCATGGAATCACATTTCACGTGTAAGTATAACGAAATCTAAAACTACAAAAATTTATTTATCTTTCTTAAGGATGTGATTATGCATAATGTAGTTATAGTACAGTCAATAAAGTAGTTGTAGAGTGCGTGAGTGGGAACCTAAGCGATTTCTTCAGAAACTTATTCAGGGTGCTTAGGGGGATAACATACTAAAATTCCCCGCGTCTAAGAGGTGAGCCGGAGGGAGGGGGGGGGGGGGTTACAAAGGTCTCAATTTTAGGTTTTTCGCCAATATCTCAAAAACGGTGCGTTGTAGCGAAAAATGTTCTAGGATGAAATGAAAGCTTATAAAATTCTCTATAACTTTAATTCTGTACACTTTTTCTATATCTGCAACCGTTTTTGAACTACACGCTCCAGAAATGTCGAAATTAAAGTAATTCAGCGTGATAACCTTTACCTGATGCGAAAATTATCTTAAAATTTATAGTTGCCTAAGCTGGGAGTACCTCCACGTAGTAAAGGCAGTAACAGTAAGAAATCGCGTTTTTTATAACAGTGAATAACTGAGCAGAGGCGGGAATTGACATTTTATTTTCAATACATTTTTCTTGAGGAGCCAGTGGTTTGGCAGAAAAATGCGAAATTCGTTCTGCATAATTATGCGTAGTTTGCATGATATTCGTTATCAGTTCGTCGAAATACATTGGTATACCAAAATTTAGATCAATCGGGCGTATGGGCTAATAGGAAGTTTATCCATATATTGAGTTTTCACTTCTGTCGGCAATCCTTATAACTATCTTATTTTTTTAATATTGTAAAACAAATAATTCATTTTGTAATAAGAGAAAAAATTTGTTAATATTATTATTTTATTATATTGGACAATTTTATTGTTATTTTATTATGATTGGTTCCCTCAAACATATCAACATCCACGGAACTGACGACCTGACTGACATTGCGACAACGCATGAGACAGTGTACTGACGCGCGAACCAATTGCCGTGTTCGGGTCATGCCGAGAACCAATCCCGTTTGGCGATTTCGCATGGCTGCACAACTGCTTGACAAAAGTTCAAATAGAGAATTTTTATACCGTAGTGAGTGGTTTGTGTATGTATACTTCGTATTTGTGTGAGTTTTGGTGCTGATATTTAACGTTTCATAGTACTGAGAGGCTTATTCCAGTAGTATATTCGTTCACTGCGTGTACCTGGGCCACTATACTAGTGCGAGAGAGAAAATGATGTGCGCCGTCTCTTTTGCACGTTTTATTCCTCCGCCTGCCACGAGTCTTTGCGTTTAGTATAATGTGAAGGCGTACTCGCTAATCGTAGTCGAAGAAGATCAACTCATCTTCCAGATAGTCCGGGTTGGCGCGCACGTGCTCCTGCAGCGCGCGCACTGCGCCCGCCAGCCGCCGCACCTCGCCGCTGACGTCACCGCTGACGTCACCACCCGCCCCGCTCGCCCCGGCCGTGACGTCACGCAGCAGCAGCTCGGCGGCGCCCGGCAGCGAGTAGCGCCGCGCCGGCGTCACCTCGCGCACCACCTCCGCCTCCAGACCCTCGATCCTGCAGGACAACACACACACACACACACACACACGCAGTGCTAAACACATGTACACTCAGCAAAAGAATAGGGATGTTGACTAATTTTATGATTCCATTTTATTTTATAGATAGAACCTCAATATTCACGAAAAAAATATTATAAAAATAATAATCTTCAATTTAAAAACAACAATTGATAAATAAAAATCATTATCAAATTTCCCACCAAAAACGTTACGTGACGTCACTATCCGATATTCAATACTATCTGTCTCCTGAAGTTAGTTGAATTTGCATAAAAAATACGAACAATAACGTCATATTCTCAAAATGGCGTTTGAGGTCACGTGACAGTGAGTACAATTTTTAACATTTTATATTAATGATATTTAATTTATTGTGTTGTGACTTATTTCAGTAAAAGAATCATATTTTAGGCCTTTAAATGTTACCACTAATACTTTAGACATACATATATTAATTTATAATTAGTGTCAACATCCCTATTAGGCATGATTAGCAGGGCCTCCCTAGCTGCCACCCTCTTGCGTAAGTTAGCCGCCGAACACTTCGTCGTGCTCCGGTCGGGGCTCCTTCTTTCTTAGTCGGCACCGCATTGGTGATCCTTTGGTGTTGTTGATGTCCATGGGCGGCGATGGTCAGGTGGATGTCAGCTCGTTTCTAAACTAGTTCCAATCAAAAAACTGACATTTGAAGTATTTATATGTCTGTCATTAGTCTTTTGTTTTGTCCTGACTCACCCCTACTTCAGATGAGTGTTGCCCTTTAAGATTTTTTAATGCTTATAGATATGTCAAAGTCAAAAGTCAAAGTCAAAATATTTTATTCACATAGGTATCACTGATACACTTATGCACGTCATTTTTTTGGCTTTTCGGAAGGTGTTTTGTCATGGAGGAGAAGAAAAGCCTAAAGAAACTCCTCAGCAAATCTTTTAAAAAAATATTACAAAAAGGTAATAATACAAAAGTATTGTATTACATTATATCCGACGCATTATTAATAGTATAGTGTAGCAGGACATACGTGGCGATGTAGAACTTCCTGTAGCTGAGCGTGGTGTGCGCGCTGTCGGCCACCAGCCGTAGCGCCAGCGGTAGCAACGCGTCGCTGCTGTGCGGCCGCCGGTACACCGCGCGCCGACCCAGTAGCGGCGCGCACACTGACACACACACATAATCTATATGTTGATATGTGAAATAATTGTATACTTATTACGACTACCACGTGGACGGAGGAGTATGAAATTAGGCACTGTTGAAGTTTACATGAAGAAACGCGCATACTATACACACAAATGTCAATATGAAGTAACCCTTAGATGCTTACGGTCGAAATTTTGACCACAAAGCGAATCTCCAGTATTTATTAACCCCCGACGAAAAAAGAGGGGTGTCATAATATGTTGGACGTGTCTGTATGTCTGTCTGTGGCATCGCAGTTCCCAAACTAATGAACCGATTTTGATTTAATTTTTTATTTATTTATTTTTTGTATGAAAAGTGATTTAATCGAGAATGTTCAGCTATGATTAGTGTAAATAAAACTATCGGGGGTTTTCAAAATTTTAATTTAAGATTATAAATATTATTGCTTTTTAAACACGTCTTCAATTTTATTATTAAAAACGTAAGTAATATATACAGTATAGTATGTATATAAATAAAATAAATAAATAACGCTTCACACTCATAGCCCTACACTAGGATTCCCTGTGTCGTGGGTGCCATGGACAACACACAAGACAAGGACATTCACACCCAGACCGAGAACAGAAATTCAAACTCATCATTCAAACCGCCTCGCTGGGAATCGAACCCTGGACCCTTGGCGCGGCGATCCGGCATGGTAACCATTGCGCCACACGGGTCGTCAAAGTAGTAGTAGTAGTAATTTATAGTAGTATAGTGTGTGTGTAGTGTGTGTACTGACGGTTCTGGCGGGAGAGCGCGGCGTGGTGCAGCGCGGCGAGGGCGGGGGACTGCAGCAGCAGCACGCGCGCGTCGCCGGCCAGCGCGCGCCGCACCCACTCGCCGGGCGCGCGCGCCGCCGCCGCCACCGTCTCCGCCGCGTACAGGTCGTGCACCTGCACACACCACACACCACCTCACCACCTCACCACTCGGGTAGCCCTACAGCTCTACAGCCTTACTGACTACAAATACACCGACTTTGTTTACAATTATTGACGTAATAACGTCTATTAAAACGATGCCGGGTGCACGCACGAAAAAGCATGACTCATCTGTCGCGTTGCGCGAGCGAGCGAACAATGGAGAAAGCGCCATCTATGAACAAAACTATACAGGGTGTCCCAGCGCGAAGTGACCGCCCGGCGTCTATTGATTATGTGGACAAAACTATCGACAAAAACCATTAAAGTAAAGGTCTTATTGGTTCGGTTTATTTTTTATTAGCTTTTTAATTTTTTTTTAGAAAAACCTGACTTGTTGCACTATTTTCAAAATATTTTTTTTGTTTTTACATTTATTTTCATTCTGTTTTTTGTATTTAGTAGCTGTTTTCATAGTTTATCTATTCGAGGTATAAAATCTACCTTAAATTGAATACGACGTTTTTTAAAAACAAATTAAGTAATTTTTTTTTGAAAAAAATTACCCTTTTTCATATAATTTCGCTAAAAAGTTAGAAAAATGCCCTATGAATATTATTTTTTTATTATTTATTATTAAATAACATGATATTACCTACAAAATCTCATTAAAATGTTTGTAGTTATCTCAGTCATTTACCGAACTACAAACTCTTGAAGTATGTACCCTATTTTCGATAATAAGAAGAGTAGACTTTTAAAACCAGGCTAGTGGATAATTTAAATGTCTTACTATCAAAAATACCTTTTGCCCTTTGATATAATAATTTTAAAGGTAAGGAAACAATAAAAACAAACGGAAATTTAAATCATTTATATAAAAAAAACAGTAATTCATTCATAAGGTTTTCTAAACGACCGCTATGTGGTATTAATACAGGCTAAGGCTCAAAATTACATCCTTTGAGTGGTTCTTTGCACTTTCAAAATGTTCGCTCCTATTTTTATGGTAGCAGCATCAATCCTCTGTTTCAATTGTTCTCTCGTAGCTATTGGCACAGCATACACTTTTTGTTTAATCTGACCCCAAAAATAATAATTAAGAGGCGTTAAATCAGGAGACCAAGAGAGACAGGTGGTCCAGTAGCATGGTCCTCCAAGGTCTCAATTGAAACAAAGTATTGATGCTGATGCTACAAAAATAGGAGCGAACCTCTTGGAAGTGCAAATAACCACTCAAAGGATGTCATTTTGAGTCTTAGCTTGTATTAATGCCAATGGCGGTCGTTTCGAAAACGTTATGAATGAATTATTGATTTTTTTTAAATAAATGATTTAAATTTCCATTTGTTTTTATTGCTTCCTTACCTTTAAAATTATTATATCAAAGGGCAAAAGGTATTTTTGATAGTAAGACACTTAAATGATCCACTAGCCTGGTTTAAAAAGTCTACTCTTCTTATTATCGAAAATAGGGTGCATACTTCAAGAGTTTGTAGTTCGGTAAATGACTGAGATAACTACAAACATTTTAATGAGATTTTGTACGTGATATCATGTTATTTAATAATAAATAATAATAAAAAAATATTCATAGGACATTTTTCTAACTTTTTAGCGAAATTCAATGAAAAAGGGTAATTTTTTTCAAAAAAATTTACTTAATTTGTTTTTAAAAAATGTCGTATTCAATTTAAGGTAGATTTTATACCTCGAATAGATAAACTATGAAAACAGCTACTAAATACAAAAAACAGAATGAAAATAAATGTAAAAACAAAAAAAATATTTTGAAAATAGTGGAACAAGTCAGGTTTTTCTAAAAAAAAATTAAAAAGCTAATAAAGAATAAACCGAACCGATAAGACCTTTACTTTAATGGTTTTTGTCTATAGTTTTGTCCACATAATCAATAGACGCCGGGCGGTCACTTCGCGCTGGGACACCCTGTATACACAATTAAGTCAGAAAGGAACTTGCTGAAAAAATTGTTTTGTTCAGGAGTTCTAGATGGCGTTGTAGTATAAAGATAAAAGTTTCTAATTATAATTTAATTTCCAGAGATAATATTATATTCGAGCACTACTTCATCCAATTTTTGTCATGAGGTTGTCACGTTAAATTACCGTAACCGTAACCGTAAACCGACTTTACAGACAACCATTTTTTTGATTACATACAAGTCAAACTTGTTACATACAGGTCAGGTACATAGCACGTAATGAGCGATGATTGCAAAGTGACGTTAAAGCAGCAAGCGTCGCAAAAGAAATTACAAACTTAATACCCAATGATATTTTATAAAAGATATGTTACGTTCATAGTATATTGCGTTTTAAATCTGTGCCGAGCAATCTAAAGCTACACGTACGTACGTACACATTGACAATTTTCACTGATAAGTAAAACAAAAGATACGAAACAGCACGCAAACAAAAGAGATATACATTTTTTAGATTGTTTGGGAAAATAATTAAAATATACTAAATAATCTAAGTATCTTAATACTCTCATGTGGTATGAGACACCTTGTATTTTGTTGACCTTGGAGTCATAATTGGTGCACTTCCTAAACACACACGATGTCATTTTAAATTATTTTCGTAAGGATGTATGAACCTACGTTGCGCCACGCACCGTGATTGCGCTCGACGCATACTAATCACAAGACGTCCCAATTGGGACGTGTTTGAGTTATCACAACGCGCGCGCTTATAACATATCTGCCTCTTTTTAATATGTAATATCATTGTTAATACCTATATCTCGGACACTATTTGAAGAATATTTTTTAAACAAAAAATGCTCAATTAATCATTAAATATATTTAATATGATATAGTTATTTTATTCAGTGGCGGGCACAGGTTTTGGCTTGAGGGTAGGCAAAAAAAAAAAAAACAATAATTTCTTTAAAAGAATACTAGTAAGAGACTGGACCTAGTGGCGTAGAACACGAGAATACCTACTCAAGAGTGATATGTATGTGAATAAATGAATGTGTGAATGATTTTATGCATCATAATGTAGAGCATTATGGTCATAGCACACATATCAACTCGTAAACGGAACGTAAACGTATCAACTCTTGCATGTCAGTATTCTTTGTATGAAACTCCCTACTGTAAAGCACACTTATCGGATTCGTAACGTAATCGCCTCGCCTCGAGACAAGCTCACGAACCGCGGTACGGTGGGTGGACGACTTGCCGTAAGCGCGCTTACGTCTCACCGTACGCTATCCGTCGACTTTCCGTTTCCTCGTGCACGCCCTGCGCCGCGGCTACCGCTGCGTCGGCGAACTGCTGTCATTCATTCCGTCAACCAGCGGCCGGCGAGCCGTAAGCGCGGCGTCGCCTAGCCGTAAGCGCGGGGTCGCCTAGCCGTAGCCGAGCTTACGTTAGGTTGACGGCGAGGCGATCCGGTGCCGATCCCTTTCCGAGTTGATATGTGCGCTACGACCATTAGGCTGTAGTAGGTACATACTACATCCCTAATATTGTAATTGTTGTATAACATTTGTTTGGTTAGTGAGCCCATGGAACTAAAATATAAAATTGATAATTTCACCTTTATTGCTTCTCCTTGCGTTGGCCGTCTTGATCACCGTATGTTTTCGTCTGACCACGTCAAATATCCAGTAATTGATTGATAGAAGACAAGTCAATTATAGGATATCCAAAGTGGCCTTCAGAAAGGCCGATTTTCTTCGAACGATTCTCATTAGTGTTGTTATTATTTAAAACCAAACAAGAATAATTTACACTTTATACATTGTATAAAGTGTAAGTTATTAAGTGTTGTAGTAAGTA
Source organism: Thymelicus lineola (assembly GCA_963932265.1). Taxonomy (NCBI): domain Eukaryota; kingdom Metazoa; phylum Arthropoda; class Insecta; order Lepidoptera; family Hesperiidae; genus Thymelicus; species Thymelicus lineola. The sequence goes on from OZ010690.1 coordinate 17,885,852, forward strand.
TAAAACCTAGGTGTAACTAATCCTATCACTAAGCGACTAACTTCCTCTTTCCATCTAAATATACCATAATGAATTGCCATTGCTTTTAGCATTAAGTCCGCCTTTGCTATTGTACATATGTATGGTGCAAAAAGTTAAATAAATAAATAAATAAATAAATGAATTGGAAGCAGTTTGCATATGGTTGTCCGTCATATTTCGCGAGCAATTTAACTAACTCTAAAAATTACCTTGATTTGACGATAAAACCGATTCATCGTGACCTCGAAAAGCTAATTCTTGCTGTCCCAAAAAACAAATGACATCTATCAGCCTTCTATCAGCCTATGAAAAAATATTCTATTACGGTCTTTTTTCGAGTTATGTCTTTCAATGTCTAATTTTAATTGACTATTCAAACTTCTTTCAATTAGGGTATTACCAAAAGTAAGCAATTTATATGAGGATTCTAAATGTTTTTCTGATTGATTGTGCTTTTTAGCAGCGTTATTAATTTTTTTCAAATCAACGTACCTACCCGGTATCGTTCCAAACTTGAAATATTAGAAAATAAAATTAAAGGAAAGCAATACTCGTACATACGATTTGTGTGTAGACAACCTGCTAACCATCCAAAAGAGTCATAATATTTTATTTGAAAATGTCGGGTTGTTTACCATGAATTTGATTTAAATCTAATTTCGGTACACACCGGCCTTTTTTCACAACTTTCATTTTAACATTATACGACGCTTTTAAAAATATATCACGTAAATTTACTAAATACACATTGCCTTTGCAAATATCACAATACACCATACTCGCAATATTGCTCACTGCCTCACAAATCTATTTAATTTATTATTAACACCGACTAATAAGAGTTATTAATATGTTTTGCGAATTTCACATGTAAGTAAATAAACATGGATGACAATGACATTCTTCCTGCTCCAAGCTCCCTTCTCTCTCCAACCTACGTAAATTTTGCAAGGTGTGAGGGAGCAAGTAGGCTGCGTAGTGCGCATGCGTAGGGAGTCTCCGCTCCGGGCTTCTAATATTGCCAGAGCGCATTATTGAATTAAGTAAATTGAATAAGTTTAGTCATTCATTTAAAGAAAATCCATCAAATATTATCTAAATTTAAAAAACAATGGTAATAATTCAATAATATTTATTTCAAATTGTTTTTATATAAATTGAAAAACTTTTATTCAAGGCTAAGTTTGGAAGAATATTTTCAATGTATTTTTTTATTTAACTGGTCACCCTAGGCCGTGCCTGTACTGCGCTTGTGAGGGCAGATGGAATTCCTGTACATATCGAGAGATAATTCTTATTATTACCAAATCCCCATAGAGGCACGTTTAGTTCCTGCCTTCACCGCACCGCAGCGTGGCGGCGCTGTATTTTTAATAAATTTTAAATGAATTTTATTGTTTATTTAGTGTATACGATTTGATTGTAGTGTATTGTAAAGTTATTGTATTGTGTTGTTATGTTATGATATTCACATAGCGCATTTAGCATATTTGTTATTTTAAGAGGATTCTATACTTTTACTACGCAATTAAGTAATGTTGTAAGGGCCTCGGAACCAGGGTAGGCCGTGCCTATGGGCCTTTATTGAGAAACCGCCCCTGATTTTATTTGTACGGGAGATCGCCCACGGATCTTGTTCAAAGTGCGAAATTAGCTCCACTCTTTCAACCCATGTCATCCAAAACGGTCGCGCGTTACTAATGATACTATGTATATTGCAACTACACAAATATGCCCGTTTGCTTAAAGTACCCGTAGACGAGCTCATCTAGTCAGTATGACATACGTGGTCAACGGAGCGCTGCAGCAGAGCGCGCAGCTGGGCCGCCACCTCCATCATGGGGGCGCAGTCCCGCGCGTACAGCAGCAGCACGCGCGTGCCGCCGCCCCCCGCGCCACCGCCCTCGGGCTTCGCCGCCGCCTCCGCCTGCCGTCTGCAACGGGAAGCATATCGTGGTGCTAGACAACTTAACACTGGACAGAAGCGCCAGTTGAGATTACAAAGACTTCAGTGCCACCATGCAACTGGCAACATTTACGCTGAAAATACAATATCTTGTATGCCTTTTATTTTTAACCCCCGATGAAAAAAGGGGGGTGTTATAAGTTTAACGTGTCTGTGTATCTGTGTGTCTGTCTGAGGCATCGTAGCTCCCAAACGGATGAACCGATTTTGATCTAGTTTTTTTTGTATGGAAGGCAACTTAATTCTTTGCTGTGTTTAGTGTAAAAAACTGTCAGGGGTTTTTGAAGTGAAACTTCTTTAGAACCGTTAGTGATTTGAAACCGGATGCAACGGAAAAACGACAGGTAAGATAATATAACCGCTAATTTCGTATTTCAATTTAAGTTGTCCGTAGCCCAATGGTCAGGACGTAGACACACAATGCTGATGCCATGATGATGCGCAGGTTCGCGTCTCAGAATATTTCTTTTTTTTTAGTTTTATTTTTTTTTTAGTTTTATTTTTTTTAGTTTTATTTTTTACTGTTTTTAAATACTTTCAAATGCTCTTTTAAATATTTTCAAAGAATTTATCAACAAAAAATAAGAATTTCATTCTTTCATTCTGTAGATCGACCAGCCGATTATACAGACAGTAAAAATGCTAAGTTGTATTCATAGATGGCGTGAGGAGTAAGATAGAACATTCGTTTTATTGCTAGATAGATTTTAAAAAGTGCTAAGTTGTATTCATAGATGGCGCTTCGATTTATTGCTTTAAGATTCGATTAGAAATAGAATTATTTATAAAATACTGTAATATACATGTTTTATGTATAACGGAACATTGGTTACCAAGCACTCAAAATCTTGTCAGTATAGGTAATTATAAATTGTCAAGTGCATTCTGTAGAGAGACTGCAATTCATGGTGGATCACTAATATTAGTGCACAACAATATGTCTTGTAAAGATCGTAAAGACATTGTTAGTCTTTCTATTGAGCGCACTATTGAACTGGCCTGTGTGGAACTGGAGCGGTTTGTTATAGTTTGCGCGTATCGACCCCCCTCTGGTGATTTTACTATTTTTGAAGATACATTGGAGGATGTACTTAAACGGTTATGTGTTTCTAGAAAAGGATTAGTGATATGTGGCGACTTCAACGTAGACATTTTATCAGATAGTACTATGGCTACTAGGCTACTAAGTTTGTTTAAATGCTTTAATTTAAATCCATTATTCAATGAGCCAACCAGAATAACTGAAACTACAGCTACTTGTTTAGATAATATCTTTTGCAATTGTGAGATTTTAAATAAAGAGATATTCAGTAAGTTGAAGTCAGACCACTGCGGACAAAAAATTTCGTTGTATAATTCAATCACTAAGAAAAAACAAATAATAAAATGTAGACCAATAACTAAAAATAAGATTTCAACTTTTAAAGAAAAAATCCACTCGGAAATGCAAACGCAGTTAACATTACAACAAAGAGATCCAATAAAACTATATAATTGTCTAATAACATAAATAACGAATTTAATCAAATATTCAAGTTTAAGTATGTAGATCTAGCTAAAAATAGTAAATTTAGTGATTGGGCTACTGTAGGTATTTATAAAAGTAGGAACAGGATGTATGACCTTTACGCCGAGAAACAATACAATTTTTCTCTAACTTTCCAGGAGCACGTGAGAAATTATTCTAAAATATTTAAAATTGTTTGTATTCAGGCGAAATCAATGTACATAAAGAACAAAATTATTAATTCGGATAACAAGATTAAAACCACTTGGAATATAATTAACAGTGAGAACGGTAACGCAAAGTCCTGTGATTTCAATTACGAATTATTGATTAATAATAATATAATCAGTGCTGATAAAGACGTGGCAAGCGAATTTGAAAATCACTTCCGTAATATTCCTATAACATTAACCAGTTCACTAGCTTCTTCACCGACGGAAGCACTTTCTATATTAAAAAATCATATTAATGAATGTAATATTTTATTTGAATTTCAACATATAACCGCTAGAGACTTAATTAAGGCCTTTCAGTCTCTGAAGGTAAAGAATACGGGTGATTTGTGGGGCATCTCGGTGAAAATAATACAGCATATTATAGGTATTATAGCTCCATATTTGGTCGTAGTTTTTAATAAATGTATAGATCTAGGTATCTTTCCAGATCTTATGAAATGCAGCAAAATCATTCCACTTTTTAAAACAGGTGAAAAAACTGATCTTAATAACTATAGACCAGTTTCTGTTTTACCAACCCTTAGTAAAATTTTCGAAAAGATAATATTGAATCAAATGCTAACCCATTTCAACAATAATAAATTATTACATCCTGAGCAATACGGTTTCACTAAAGGCCGTAGTACAACCGATGCCGGGGCTAGGCTATTAAAGCATATATTTGAAGCATGGGAGGCGTCACATAATGCCATAGGAGTATTTTGTGACTTATCTAAGGCATTTGATTGTGTTGAGCACGAAACATTGCTGTTTAAACTTGGCCACTATGGTATAAAAAACAAGGCCCTTAGCTTGATCGCGTCTTATTTGAGTAATAGAATACAAAAAGTCAGCATAAACGATATTAAGTCATCGGGGTCACCGGCTGTGATGGGTGTACCGCAGGGCTCGATCTTGGGTCCGTTTCTTTTTCTGGTATACATTAACGATTTACCACATTATGTAAAGAACCAAGCGGATATTGTACTATTTGCTGATGATACATCACTAATATTTAAGTGTGAAAGGAATAAAGTAAATTTCGACGACGTAAATAGTGCTCTTTCGCATGTATCGCGTTGGTTCACTATCAATAATTTACTATTAAATGCAAAAAAAACGAAATGTATAGAGTTTGTGCTACCTAATGTTAAAAAAGTCAGCAAATCTCTTAAACTAAATAACGAAACATTGCATATGGAGGAATCGACGGTCTTTTTAGGGGTGACCTTAGATAGTAAACTTCAATGGGGCCCACATATAACAAATCTCGCGACAAAACTCGGTAGGGCTGCTTTTGCTGTTAGGAAAATAAGGCAGTATACAGACGTCGAAACTGCTAGGATGACTTATGTCTTATGCCATCTTGCTGTGGGGCAAAGCAGCCAATATAAAACAAATTTTCATACTCCAGAAACGGGCAGTTAGGGCTATTTATAAACTTAGGTCTCGGGAATCTTTGCGTGAAAAGTTCAAGGAAATAGGTATACTTACAGTAGCTTCCCAGTATATCTTTAACAATGTAGTTTTTATACGGAAGAATATAAACGCGTATAAACAAAATTTTGATATTAATAATCGCCATACGAAAAGAATGCATCAATTAGTTACGCCTTCGTTCCGCCTAAGTAAAGTGCAGCGATCTTTCATAGGGCTTGGTATACATTTTTATAATAAAATCCCAAAATTAATACGTGACTTGCCAATAGAAACTTTCAAAAAACCTGTAAAGACACAATTGTTAGGCAAGGGATATTATAGTGTAGACGAGTATTTAAATGACAAAGACGCATGGAAATGACCAGCTTTGCAACCAGTTCCGCTCAGAATAGTAAATACTTTTGTATTATTATCTTTTTTTTGTAATATTTTTTAAAAGATGTGCTGAGGAGTTTCTTTAGGCTTTTCTTCTCCTCCACGATAAAGCACCTTCCGAAAAGCCAAAAAATGACGTGCATAAGTGTATCAGTGATACCTATATGAATAAAATATTTTGACTTTGACTTTGACTTTGATTTATTGCTTTTTCATATCATTATCTTGAAACCAAAATTTTGGAAAGTTTCACTTCTACCACGTGTGAATTGCACACATTTTCTTTTTTTTTTAATTTAAATTTAATATTATTAGCTTTCTTTGTTTTCGTATTTGTTGTTATAGTAGCCATGTATGATACTGTATAAAATTTTGAAGTGTCTGTTATATTACACATAATAAAAAGTCATATTAAAAATACTTCAAAATCAGCTAAAGACGACAATCGAGAACCTTATTTTCTTGAATTAGTTGAAAAAGATGCCGCTACAAGGCTTGTGTGTGTGTGTGTGTGTGTGTGTGTGTGTGTGTGTGTATGTGTGTGTGTGTGTGTGTGTGTGTGTGTGTGTGTATGTGTGTGTGTGTGTGTGTGTGTACCTGGCGGGCCAGTCTTCGTCGACCCGCTTGCGCAGCTTGGCCATCAGGTGCGAGCGCCACGCCAGCAGCACCGCCACGCCGCCCGCCGCCACCGCCAGCACCGCCCCCAGCGCCCACCACGGCGCCGCGCTCGCCGCCGGCGTCACCACCAGCGCGGTGGCATTCGACGCCAATACCGCTGGAAGTACAGTCGACAAAACAATTAAGTATGCAGGGCATGATTCTAAAACCCTCTGCAATGTTTAATATTACATAGTATTTACGTTACTATCAATGTTAAATCATACCTCACTTAAATAGGTATCATTTAACATTGATAACAACACAAACAATCTGTAATATCAATAATTACTTTTGCCGACTGTACCTACACGTGTCTCTGTTGTTTATGGAGCTAGTCGCTAACGAGCTGACGATCCACCTGGTGGGAAGTGTCTATCATCGACCATAGACATCAGTAACCTCAAAGGCAGCACCGCCGTAGCGGACAAAGAAATAAGAAGAAGGAACTGAGTTCCAATCGTTCAACGACGAATCGTTTTGTGGCTGACTCAGACAAGAGGGTTCAGGGTGGTAGCCAGGGAGGTAGTCTGTTTACTACCTCGTGTTGTACTTCCTTCCCTTGGCCTCCCTGTACTTATACATATCTCGTATCGCATAACGTAACCGTTATATTGTTGTTACTGTAGATACACGATAATTGTTGAACATTGGAATCGTGCGAAATGTGTAAAATGTAATATTAAAAAAAAAAACAATTTTAATACTTTTCGAAATACCTACCTTTCAGACTCTTCAATATGAAACTTGATCGCATGAAATAAAATAAATACATTTTACTAAATAGACATTTGCTCACCATCAACATGATACATTGTGTGCACAAAATTTAAAATTAAGACCTCTATTTAACCACAATTTTTGCAAATAAATATTCATTCATTCATAAAATAAAATGAATATGAGCGTATTAGTGTTTACATATACCTCATACAGTCACACCATACTACCGTGCCCTATTTTTTATTTCGCTGTTGATGTGCTCTAATCAATCATGCAACCGTTACGTAGAAACGTTACAATAAGACGTTGCATATTTACGCAGTCGAAATAAAAAATTCACTTAAAAAATATTTGGACTTTGGAACAGTTTGGAATATTGGGACTTGGGAACAGTTCTTCTTCACGCTCGCCCTGCATTGGCGGTTCAATTATTATTGTTGATATCCATTGGCAACGGTAACCACTTAGTTTACATCACTTAAAATCGTGGATCGTTTGCTTTTTCGTCAGCCCTTCAGGATATAAAAAAACATGGCTGTTTTTGTTGTTGTTGTTTTGTTTGTTGTTGTTTGGCAGTGCGTGTCGGGCCACGCGCAGTGTTGGACCCATGAATCGAAAAATGGTCTTCGCAGACCCCTAATATTTTTCAAGGACCTTTTCAACGATACATATGATTTAACATTTAATTCTACTACACTGTCATTGAAAAATATGTATACTCCTGCCAAATTACAACTTCCAGCACTAAGGGGCTCTGCGCTATACTGCAGACGAATGGACTGACCGTTTGACTACAACCCTAACGACGTGAGAAGTGAGTGAAGGCAGGCCTGGCGCACTCCGCACTTTTGGCATGATGTTACGAACGTGCCGCGTCCGACGTGTTGGGACAATTTCAGAAGGGCTGCCACGCCTTGTCATACATTCGTAATCTATCACACGTGTTATCGCAAAAAAAGAAGACAACCCTGACGTTGTTAAAGAGGATAAGAGTTATGATTAGAAAGAGAGGCAACGTGTAGATGTCAACGTCTGTCGACGATAAGCGCTGTGCGACATGAAATACACTTTATTGTGTTAGTGTAGTACCTACCTAATATATATTGTGTGGTGAAGGTGCAACTCACATTTGTCAGCGGGCATCTCGACGCTGGCGATCTTGTCGAAGAGCGGCAGGCCACTGGTCCAGGGCGCGCGGTGCGTCAGCCGCAGCGAGTAGCGCGCGGGCGGCGGCCACAGCGCGCACCGCAGCTGCGTGCCCCCCCTGCCCCCCGCCGCGCTGCAGTTGCCCGTCACGTCCACACACTGCCACATTACAATTTCAAATGATTTTGTTAAGCATTGTCTTATATTACTGCTCAAGTAGCGCTCAAAACCTGCTCCTAGGGTTACAAATCACTACTCAGTACCAAACTGATCTCCCCTGGTTCGTAAAAGAGAGATAGAGATAGGGAGAACGCTACATTTACAAATACCACTAATAGATGCGTGAATAAAGAACATTTGTGTAAAATTTTGCTGTATATTTAATTCACATTAATGTATAATATTATGATATGAAATAACTAACGCATTAGGTTAAGCCTGGTATGTTGTAAATTATGGAATACATAAATAAATAAATAAAAATGTGGGCCCTTCGGAACAGGCGTATCCTTGATTTTAGACTTAAATCATCGCGGACTTGAAACATTTTAAGTATAATACGGGTACTCAATAATAGGGAGGACGGTTTTAAATTGGCACCGACGTGGAATCCAGTGGTTAGTTTATGTAAATCTCGAAAAGTGTCGAGTGTTGTGCGGCAAGATGTAATCAGTGTAGTGTGTCGTGATATGGTTCACAAAGCTCAAAAACGATCGAGACGTAAGGTAGACAGACTGATGTATTAGTGTCAAACGTCATCCGACATCCAGCATCCGGTTCTTGACATCCGTCATCCGTCAAAGACTAATATCAACGTCATTTGTCAACCTGTCAAGAGTTTCTCCGCGCCACCGCAGTCTAGCCGTGACCACGATCCCTGTAACGGGGTCGAAATATCGGCGTATAATATAAAATATATATATCGTGAGTACCCGTATTATACTTAAAAAGGCGTATCCTTTCTTTTTTATGAAATAACAGTCATGTAAATATTTTTATATTCACAAAATTTTTGCTTCTACCACATGTTAGTAGTCGTCAAAGTCAGTCTATTTCAATTTGACGCTTGTTTGGTACTGTGGAAACTTACAAATTTTGTGCACTTATTTTTCCTTGTCTTCTCACTACAGTATTGACCATTATCCATAATAAATAATTATTAACAATTTATGGGTTGCAAAACAATGGCTCAAGGTAAACTACCGCCTACAGGAACCATCAAAACTTTAATTTCAAAAGTTAGTTTGTCATATCAAGCTGTCACTCGAAGTACGTACATAATGTATTAACAATTGGTTACGTATTCTGTCCGCAACAAACACAACAGCTACGACAAAACAATTTGTACCTCCTTAGTTGTCTCCGGGCACAAGTCCATGGTGTAGTTGGTGGCCGGGACGCGGTGCAGGAACCACAAGGCCTCCACGTGCTGTCTGAAAATATATTTTGTTCATATTAAACACAGAGGACCATTTGATATGTAAGTTTTTACATTTTAATAACTAGTGCAAACATGAATGCACCATAATGGTGGCGCCATTTAGCTTTGCGTAATATTGAAAGACCTTATCCTGTAAGAAAACTCTTAAACTGGGTTCATTTTGGGCTTATAGATAGCAGAAAGCTACCAGACTTAATATTTACATCATAGTGTATGAAATCAATAATATGCATACAGGAAAAGTGATATGATTGTATAAGGAAAATAGTATAACAAATACTATGAGATTTTGTAGGGACAATGATAACAATATGTTAATAAGTTCTGATAAAGTAATTCATTAATAACAACAAAATAAGACACAATTTCCTCAACTCCGAAAATAAAACCATAACAAATTTATTTAAAAAATAACGTGCATAAGTGTATCGTCTAGAGACAACAAGCCTAAGTGAGGACGAGATTCGAAGGAGATGTGCTATAACAAGATCTGCCGTTGACAACCTTAAAAAAAAAAAATAACGCAATATTACTAAAGCCACGAAAGATCGCCTAATGAGAAGCTTAGTCTTTCCCATATTTCTTTATGGCGCAGAAACGTGGACGGTTCGCCTCAAAGACCGAAGCAAGATCGATGTAATCGAGATGTGGTCCTGGCGGCGACTGCTGCGGATCCCTTGGACAGCGTTTCGGACCAACGTTTTAATGCTGGAAGAACTCAAGATCAATGAGAGATTATCGTCGACTGTGCTTCTACATAAGAATCTTCAAATATTTCGGATACGTTGTTCGAAATGATCACTCCATGGAACGTCTCGTTGTCCAGGGGCAGGTAGAGGGCTGGCGATCACGCGGTAGATCACCTACACGTTGGACAGATATAATTAAAGCGTCGACACAGACTTCTATAGTCCAGAATGCCCGATACGTTGAAGACCGCAATAAGTGGAGACGCATCGCAAGGGTTGCAACTGTTGCAACAGAGCACCGACCACGACCACTCTTTTAAGAGTGAACGACTGAGGAGGAGGAGGAGGAGGATACCTATATGAATAAAATATTTTGAATTCAGAATTTTGAAATGAAAATTTTTAGCATCGTTGTGATTTTAAATTCGATGAAACGAAAAAGCGACATTGCGACAGTAAAAAGAGACTGACACATAAATTCATAAGATTTAACGTGGGAGAAAATGAGATGGGAAGCATTATGTTGAACGCACATTTATCGGCATTGTCCGCGCCGTCCGCATCGCATTTGTATGAAATCATATGAGAGCCCGATGCGGATGACAGATGCGTCGGCATATGTCATCCGCACCGTCCGCACGCATTTCTGAAAATGCGGAAGGTATCCGAAATGCCGATAGTGTTGCCATGCCACGATGCTTTTAACAACGCATTAGGAGAAACGTTTCATAGTAAACTAATCCTGTGAGGAGAACTCACCTTCGTGTTTATCCTATACATCATTGTTTTCGGACATTCGACAATAATACTCATATAATGGCCAATACTTGACGATTGATAACAAACTATACCTATACACGGAAATAAATTGACACAGAACTAGTGGGATTTTTGGAACGAAGTTCCTTATCGCACGTTGTGAAAGGGGGCTAGACGGAAAATTACGACACTTTTTGATTTTACGAATGACGACACTTTTTTTGAAGTGAATCAGTAAGTTTTACAGAGATGGCGCTATACTGTACAACTTTAACTAGCTAACTGTACAATCACGCTAGCGTGATTCAGAGTTTTACAGTACAGCGCCATCTCTGTAAAACTCATGGCGGTGCGCTGTACAAACTGCGTAACTATATAAGGTAAATGAAACTAAGTATCCAGAGCGAATTCAAAAAAATTAATAGTTTTCTTGAACTTACTTATGTTACAAGTATAAGTTGATAGCGTGATTCAGAATTAATTTACTAACGCCATCTATCCGCAACTAACCAAACTAAATATCTTAAGTCTGAACAGGCGCTGTACAACAATACAATACTTAAATCGAAAGGAAATTCGTTCCATCCGGGTGTCCCTTGACACCTCTCATGTTTTTATTTTCCCACCGTTTTACACTAGAGGTTGGGAAAAACTGCAAAAATAGGGATGTTGACACTAATTATAAATTAATATAAAGGACCCCGCAAAATCTCTATGGGAATTGGCTCTCGGCTAAATTAGCTGAAGTTTTGCACAGAGGTAGCTTTCGTCATGCTGATCAAAAGTCTCAATGGGCGCAACCCCCCAAAATCAAACCCAGACCCACCACTCCCCTCCAAATCTCAAAATACTCCCCAAAGCACATTAGATGAAAATCAATGCATATGGGATATATTCATATGAAACTTCGCACAGAGGTAGTTTTCATCATGCTGATCAAAAGTCTGAATGGGCTCAACTCCCCAAAATCAAACCCAGACCCTCCAAAAAATCTCAAAATACACCCCAAAGCACATTGGATGAAAATCAATGCATATGGGATATATTCATATGAAACTTCGCACAGAGGTAGCTTTCATCATGCTGATCAAGTCTCAATGGGCGCAACCCCCCAAAATCAAACCCAAACCCACCACTCCCCCCCCCCAAATCTCAAAATACTCCCCAAAGCACATTACGATGGAATGCATAAGGGACATTTTTTTGATGGAAATAGCCGGCAAACGAGCTGACGATCCACCTGATGGTAAGTGGCTATCGCCGCCCATGAACATCAGCAACACCAAAGGCATCACTGATGCGTTGCCGGCCAAGAAAGAAAGAAGAAAAAGAAAGAAATAACTGGCTCTCAAGCCCCCAGCCGGAACACGATGAGTCGTCTGACTCATGCTCGAGGGTGGTAGCTATCCAGGCGAACCCCTGGAGAAATAATAATAGTAATAATGGTATTAATTAACAATTAAAATCAATACTACCAATATAATCCCTCCGAGGGCCCTACCACCAGCGGGCCGGATTTAGTCACCTCTTACGACACCCATCCGGCATGGGATTGGGGTTAGTATTAGTCTAAGCCGCCCCAATACGGCTAAAATATAATAAAATATACGGCTAATATATGCATATGAAGGCAAGGTGTTGGGTGATACCCGACCTGTTTACGCCAGGTGGTGTTTGGGGGGAGTGGTGGATCTAGGTTTGATTTTGGGGGGTCACACCCATTGAGACTTTTGATCAGCATGATGAAAGCTACCTCTATGCGAAGTTTCATATGAATATATCCCTTTTGCATTGATTTTCATCCAATGTGCTTTGGGGAGTATTTTGAGATTTGGGGGGGAGTGGTGGGTCTGGGTTTGATTTTAGGGGGTTGCGCCCATTGAGACTTTTGATCAGCATGATGAAAGCTACCTCTGTGCAAAATTTCAGCTAATTTAGCCGAGAGCCAATTCCCATAGAGATTTTGCGGGGTCCTTTATGTCTAAAATATTAGTGGTAACATTTAAAGGCCTAAAATATAATTCTTTTATTGAAATCAATCACAATAAATTAAATATCATTAATTTAAAATGTTAAAAATTGTACTCACTGTCACGTGACCTCAAACGCCATTTTGAGAATATGACGTCATTTGAACAATTTTATATGGAAATTCAACAAACTCTGTAGACAGATACTATTGAATATCGTTTAGTGACGTCACGTGACGTTTTTGGTGGAAAATTTGATAATGATTTTTATTTATCAATTTTTGTTTTTAAATTGAAGATTATTATTTTTATAATATTTTTTTCGTGAATATTGAGGTTCTATCTATAAAATAAAATTGAATCCAAAAATTAGTCAACATCCCTATTGTTGGCAATAGTAAAATTTGCGTAGGGCGAATCCGGACATATGTGCGAGGCTATCGGTATACGGAGCGTCCGGCGCGGACGATGCCGATATATGTGCGTTCAGCTTTAGACAGTGTTTCTTATGTTCGTGGATCTCTTTAAAAAAGTGCTAAGTTGTATTCATAGATTCGTTTTATTGCTGGATAAATGGCGCTAGCGGCTCATTTTACTCTTCATATTATTATTATGTTAAGAGATGGCGTTAGTTACCACTGTTTTATTTTTATAATATAATAAAACAAGGTTAAAAAGACAGCGAAAAATCTACAGTAAAAAAAGAGACAGACACATAAATTCATAAGATTTAACATGGGAGAAAATGAGATAGGAAGCATTATACAGTGTTTCTTATGTTCGTGGTTCTCTTTCGTAACATTAAAAAGTGCTAAGTTGTATTCATAGATGGCCCGAGGAACAAGATAGAAGATTTTATTGCTTTTTCGTCTCATTATCTTGAAACCAAAAATTTTGAAGGTTTCACTTCTACCACGTGTGAATTGCACACTTTTTTTTATTATTATTGCACCACATATTATTATGTGCTATGTTGATGTCCATTGGCTCCAGTTCAGTTATCTAGGTGACTACCTTTTACCACCATTGGTCAGTGTGCAATCTCAATTACTCTCCGACAATGCCATTGCCTCAACAATGTCTTGATTGACTTTCAAAAATTGGTTTTATAAAACCAATTTTGAATAAAAAAAATTGAAATTCTTTATAACATAAACTGCCTTTTTGTAATGTCGTAATGTAATTTTTTACCACTCATCCCACATAACATTGGTAACACGAGGGGCAATAATGATGTCTTATGAAACGGAAGCAGAGAAACCGCTTGTTAAATGGCTCTGTGTCCATGCAATGATTGAGTTTAAAATAATTCACATTTTTAAGACATTGGTGTTAACAGGAATGTTTAAAAATCCTGACCTCAAGCCACCACCTGACATTGATTTGAATAATACTGAGCCCAATAACTGCCAAATAAAAGTGGTGCAGAAAACAATATCTCATATTATGTTGTCCAATAGGAATATCTTTATTTAAGGATGAATGTAAAATGTTACATATTTAACCAGCTTCAAAAACTGAGAGGGGACTCAATTTGATTGTATTTTTTAAAATGTTTGTTACCTTGAGTTATGAGGTGTCATTTATCAACCAATTTGGAAGATTTGTTTAGTTTCATACAATACTTAAATTATAGAACTAGAAGTTATTCTTACCCAGATTGATAAATTTTGATGACTGCCTGGCTGTCGGAGAATGATTCTTTGGAATAGTTGTTGTTCACAAAATGGACATAATCACGTGCACCAAATCTTTTTACTTCGAGAGAGTTAGGCTGAACCATTAAATGTGTCTTGAAAGCATAACATGTGCCATTGAATATTAAATCAAAATAAGTTGAAAGACAGACCTGAAACAAATGCAATAAATTAATATTACATGGTAATAAAGGAGCGAGGCTTTCTTTATTTGCTTTATAACTTTATTTTCATCATTCCAAACAGTATAGATGTAAAAATATGCTAAATTATCTTTTATAAGCTGTATCACTATCTTAGCTTGTCTCATCAATTTCATAATTAATAAGTCCATCCATGTTAGTTACAAATTTCCATACATGATCCTTAATAAAACTTACAACAGTATCTACTCTACTTTTAAAGGCTGAACCAGAAGTAAATCCAAAAATATGTAAACTTACATTTGTGCAATTTAAATCTGTGGTAACATCCTCTACAAAGTATGAATGCACCTCCCACCGAGAGCATTTTGATTTGTAATGCCGGCAATCTTCTTGTTTCTGGTTGGTATTGTAGCGGAGGGATACGACCCACTGGGCGAACGGGCCCATGGACTCGTTGAGTAGCGTGCACCACTCCAGCCGGTAGCGACCGAGCACGCCGTCCTTAGACTCCACGAACGACAATCCATCGCCAGTACCGCATCTGATGCTGTACTCGCCATTTGAAATACCACAAAACAACAGACACAAAAACAATAATAACATTGCAGCTTCCCGCCACTTCCCGCAATGATCGATTTCAATCGCTATGTCACGTAGTCGCGATTTGAATGATAAAATATGTGCAGAACTAAAGACACATAAACAAGGTAAAAGGTTATCGAATTCCAAGCAGCCTCTTACTAAATCGCGAATAAATTAATGTTAAGCATTCTGCGTTTTGGCAGTAACTGCGCTTCACCAGGGACATCTGTTAATGTGTTACTTCTATACCTACAGAAACACATAATCCTTCGTAATTTTTGTCCATTGCCCTATCACAAATTTTAATAAATGCTTATATGTTTTCTGCAAGAACTAGTTTGCTAGACATACGACTTTCACAGAGTTTAGTATAACATTACGATTTACGGGGTATCCCAAGGATATTATGTAGGCACGACTCAATTCACTTTACCGTTATTTATTTTTCTTTGTAAAAAGGCTACACGCACAATGTTTACTTCGTGTTTAAGCTTTAAAATTTAACCTTAACTAAATAATTTGTGAACAGATAGGTTCCAAAATTATCTCTAATCTCTAAGTTTGACTGATGTCAGATGACTGTCACTCTCTTTTTATTATGTCATTGCTGTCACTGAACTCACTGATGTCAAAGTGAAAGATGTCACGCCACAGACATTTTTGTGACAGAGACAAAATAGATCATGGCGTGGAGAATAGAGTCATTTGACTTTGTGTTGTTGGTTTGTTGGTATCTATGGTTTGTTATGAAAGTGTCCGTCAAACTGCGCTAAATTAGGGTGGCGTGGCGCCACGGTAGCAACAGGGTAAAGGATTTTGTTCAAGTTTGTATACAATGTATAGGTACCTACCAAAGTCCAAACTTGAACAAATACATTATACAGCTACAGGCTACAGGACTGTCACAGTGTTACTTCAATGCTTCAACAACAGTTGCTAAAAAATTCATAGCATAACTTTGCCTACGACAGCGATATTTTGGAGGGTTTTTGAATTGTTAAATACTAAAAATAGCTGGACCTTTTCAACTTCCCCCTTTATAGGAGAAATTCTCCTTTATATAGCTTGAAATATCAATCCTCAGTCAGCACTCTGCAGAATGCTGCATTTTTTTAAATTCTTTTACTTCTATTCGCTCATACTTTGAGAAAGTTTTGCTGAGCTTTCTGGATACATTAAACTTTAAATAATATTTAGCATGAGATTCAGAAATAACTCCATAACTTTTAATTAACTTGGAGAGCAGTAATAGATTAATAACATACATAACAAAAAGAGTTCTGTTAAAATACCTAATAGGTACAAATAAATATTTAACTTGCCAGTTCTGTTTGTTTTTTTTTCCAAAATTCTGAAAAATAATATTCATATAGGTTTAAATTATCACTGATACAAGTAATTTTTGTAATGTAGCAGCTTTGCGGAAAGGTTCTTTGTTGATTTTGTCATGGAGAAAACTGGAAAGCCATAAAGAAAATTCTCAACACATCTTTTAAAAATAAAAATACCTATTGGTAAACATATATGCATATATTTATTTAAAAAATATTAATAACTTGAATTTAACTGGTTGCTGAACTGGTCATTTCTAATAGTACCCTTTGCCTAAAAGTCGAAATTTATATGTTGCTTAAACAATTCCACTGGCAAATCACATATTAACTTCGGGTTTTTATTATATTCCAGAGTTAAAAGGAGCCTATATGCATAGTTCCACTTGTTACGCTGATTGATTCTTGAATCCCAATTATCTGTCCAGTTCATTGAACTCAAGGTGTGCTTGCAAAGGTGTTGCAGTATTTCACACTGAGTCTTTAAATCGTCACAATGTTATGGAGACATTAAGGATATTTGACAATATTATACCAATATAATACCTTGCCAAATGATTGAAAAATATATCAGTTATAAGTTTATTCATATTGATTAGAGCTTAATTATTTGCACAAAACACACACCAGAGCAAACACCCACATTCAAAAACATTACATAAATTAAATTCCAATTTGCTGTGCCAACATGGCGTATATAGCTAGGGCAGTGAGGCCTAGGGCAGTAGCATGGACGGCTCTCAGGGCCAGGAGAGCCCACGCACTGAGGGAGAGGATCGAGGCAATAGCTTCTTCTATGAGCGAGCGGTATGGGGAGAGTGCCAAGAGAGTGATGACGGCCGGGGAGTGCTTGCAGGGCAGGTCACTGCGCATCCACAGCCACACCAGCGCGGCAGTGGACGCGTGCTGCAGCAGAGACACGTTGGACTCGGCGCAGGAGCGGATGTACCGCCAGTCAAACTCTGATCCCCTGGCTCCAACCCACAAGGGAATGCTGCGAGTTACTAACACCTGAAACATTTTTTATTTCCGTTTTTATTTCTAGTTTTATATATATTATATACTAAGTTGGTGTTTTATGGTTCATGGTGCAATTGCTATTAAAATATTCATCCCCTACGATGGAAAGTTCCTAATCTATTACACATAAAACTTTGTATTATTAAACAACAAATTTATAAACAAAATTGTAAAAAACTAAACATTTCTATTTAATATACACATTACACACATATACTGCTATTACTGATATCTGGTTTGACTGAAAGTTGACGGGTAGATAATGCTTTTAGCATTGTCCTATCTTTGTACTATGTATATTGATTCTGGTATAATTAAGTTTAAATAAATATACTTAAATAAAATAAAATAAAAGTTAAACTGACAATACTGCAATAATTTGTACCCTATCAGAAAAATCAAGTATAGGTTCATAAAATAATATAAAATTCAAGTAATTTTTGCAGTACTTACTTAATATTCATATTAAAGAGTATTTTACTTATTTATAAAGTATATAATTTTTTTTAAAGAGAAAGTTTATTAAATCATAATTATTAAAGCAAAAAATATAAATACACCACATTATAAATAGCATATAAGTAAACACTTCAAATTATAGTAGCTTGATAAAACTGAAATAGATAAAAATAAATAACTGTACCTCAGCACTAGCCCAGCCAATGGCAGCCGTGAGAATCTTGGCATGTCCTTTTCCAGGGATAGAGTTCAATGCAAAGTAGAGTCCAAGCAAATCTGCAAAATCCACTGTAGCCTTCAACACTTCCTGAAATGTGCCAACATCAACATATGTAGTTATTTAATAGCTATATTTACTGTTTTATCACAGAACTGCAGCCAATACAGCCCACTTGCAATCAAGCGTAAACTGGTTCCACTTGGGGTAGCACTATTTATTGGATCCAATAAAAAACTTTTCCCTGAAAGGAGATTATTTTTGTGTGAGCTGGCATCTACATCCATAACATGGAAATGAAAGTATCTTACTGTGGTAATAAATAGATATCATCATCATCAGAACATAATATATGACAACTACAAGCCATTATGTTTAACTTAATGTTTTGCTTTACGGTTGAAAGTTTTTATTTATTACTGCTACATCTTATTATTATTGCTTTCAAGGTTATCTTACAGGATTTTATGTACAAAATTAAAATGAATACTCACAAAAAACGCATCGTATTCCCCAGTTACTTGGTTGCTATCTGAATCAGGGAAGAAAGTTGCTAGAAGCAACATTTTACACAGTTGCGTGAATATGTAAAGCCCACCGGCATAAACGCATTTTGAAAATGTAGCATACTCTGATCTGAAATACAAATTAGTTATGAATTATATGTAATGACAAAAGTATGTAACCTGTAAAATTGTTTCAAAAACTTACATGCCAGAAAACTTGTATGCCATGTGGTACGGCGCATAAACTAGCGCAAAGCAATTTCCGAAATGATATAATGTCATTTTTAAGGGTGTCTAAAATACTTGCTTAGTTTAATTTCACGGATTTATCAACTTATTATAGGTCATGATAATTCGAAGTCGAACATTACAAAAAAAAATCGGTAACATTGACCTAATTGACAAGTAAGACAACTCAGATAACTGACAAAGTGACAAGTGACAAGGACAACTGACACATGACATTTTTAAAGCACGTGACGATTTAAAAGTGATGTCTATCTAAATATATTTTGCAATATTTAACCATACTCTCTGGATTGAATGTTTAAATAATTCATAAAAAATAAAAATTTTAAATTTATTAAAGTTTCCTACATCCTTATAAATAAATTAAACTGTAACTGCAATGAGTAGAACGAAACGAAGCGTAAAATTGCGTTTCATTTTACGTCGCATGTCGATATTTATATGCTGTCAGTAAGTGACTATAGATTTTATAGAAATGAAACTCAAAACGACCTAAAAAATATTTTTAATAAAAAAAAAACCAAAGAAAAGAAATTAACAATGCTATATAGTTCATGAATTTTTAGTTTATGGTTTACTAAATGAAAGTGTGACGACGTTTTAGCTGATACGATACTATTTTGTGGAATGGATCGTACGTGTCATACTTCGTGATTTGAAAGTCAATGATAGATGGGTTGAGGCGGGAGATTTAGTTTTAAGTTTTGTTTTATCATCACCAAATTACTCTGATTCGTAAATACCTACTTTACAGTTACTTTTTTATGGATAATGTAGCATTTTCGACATCTGCTGAACTCCACTTATGTACTCGGAATGGTAAAGTGAAAATTCTCATTCAGATAAGTATTTAATATTATATAAGTAATAATTATGTTTAACGTGTTAATTATGCCTATGTAAATAAAATATAGTATATGATATAAATGTGTTAATATTTATGTAAATTTAAACCATGACTTATGACTGGCTTGCTAGAAAGAGATGCAGAATAAGGGGTGCTGAGAAAAGGGGTAACTTTTTTAACCCTTTCATTTTTTAGCACAGGCGCAAAGGGGTATGGGGTCTTTTATCCAATAGCAGGGTTTGCTTAACCAATTTTTGATTTTATTCGTCCGGAGGAAAGCTCGGGTACGGACCGGTGCAGCGGTGGTACTCCGGTGGGGTGACAGTTTAGTAGACTGTTAAGCTTCATTCCATAAACATGTTAAATGTGAACAGTTCTTCTTCACTCAAAGATTGTCAGTGTGATTGCAGTTATAAATTATTTAATATTATTTGTCGTTGTTTAAAACTTCATCATCCTCCTCATACATTATGGATATTGCAGAACATTGGTAAGTTAGTTTTTATTAGTTTAGTTTTTAATTGTTTATTCAGTTTATTCATAATGATACTTAATCCCTTATTTTTAATGATATATTTTTTACTTTTTTAGAGCTATCTAACAAGTATTTAAGTGTATTTTATTGGCTAAGAATTATAAAAAAAATTCAACATTTATCAGGAACTTGAATTTTTGCCTCTTTGATATGAGGATGAGTTGAAAAAAGTTCACAGGTCTGATAATTTTCAGCAAACAAATATAATCTCTGTTTCTAATATTTAGTCTTATGTAATTTATTGGAACTAATAAAGTTATTTAGCTTACTGTAAAACACTTAAAAAAATAATGTGATATACATAGAATAGTTATTATTTTTTTAACTGTCCCAACATATTGATAAATAAAATATTTGTGCATATAAATATTGTACTTATGTCACCTTATAATAAGTACCAAACATAGTTATCTAGCCTATAAATCTTGACGTGAGTTTATCTACTTTATATGTTTTTTACAAAAGATGGATCAGTAATACAAAGCCCTTCCTTTTAGTCCCTTGTAGGTACAGTCCACTCACGTCATCCCTCCATTATAGCATTGTCCTCCGACAATGGAGATAGAGAATAAAGAATCGCGGCCATTAGGTAAATTTCCTTATTCATTTTTTTGCGTGACACCCTCGGCACGGCGCTCCGTGTAAAAAGCGGGGAAACTGTTATTTATCATGCGGAGAGCGACCGCCGAGTGGACCGTAGACAGCCCTCGGAGATTGAGATCTCTCGGTATGGCGTGCCGGGCGTGAGCCGCGTGAGGACCTCTAATCGATTAATATGGCCTTATGGGTGGGACAGCCGAACAGGTGCCCTATTTGAATAACATTATCAGATCTCATGTTCATTAGGTACCTACTTTATTTAGCCAATAAAATTATTATAACGGTATCGCCTAAATATGTTTAAAAATAATTAAAATCATGTTTTAAAACTACTCAGTCCATCGTCGAGACTATGTTTGTGTCTGTAAGTACTTAAAACACAAGATGTAAAAAATAGGTGTCTATAAAAACGGATTTTCATGCAGATTTTACCAGCAGAAGGAGTGGTTCATGAGGACGGTTGAGATATATCTATCATTATGGTTTTATGTAAATTGACTGAAATATTATTAATATAATTGTTGAAGATGTCGGA
This sequence comes from Thymelicus lineola, assembly GCA_963932265.1. Classification (NCBI taxonomy): domain Eukaryota; kingdom Metazoa; phylum Arthropoda; class Insecta; order Lepidoptera; family Hesperiidae; genus Thymelicus; species Thymelicus lineola. The sequence continues at coordinate 17,907,485 of OZ010690.1, forward strand.
AAAATCATCCCGAATGAATGAAGCTCCCAGAGCGTTCTGACAGCGTGCGTTGCGTAACTAAATAGTTAGTTCAAGTTACACAAAATAATGCATAGATACCTATCGCTGAATTGTTCCTCATGTAAAGTTCTAAAAACAAGTCCGCAACAACATCATCAATAAGGACACCTCACAGTAACCAGTAACCATTTTTATCTTTTTATTTTAATTTTTGTGTATAGATATGCACAATCATATTCTGATTTCTGGCCTCAATGTGATGCCATCCTGCGACAGCAAAAGCTTAACATTTAGAATTCTCACCGTTATATATAAGTTATAGAAAAATAATATCAATTTGGGGTGAGTTCGGCATTCGGTGTGGGTTCTTCGGGTGGTCCGGTCAGATGCATTATTCAGCTCACGTGAGTTCGGTGCGTTGCAGGCGAGTGTGGCACGCAGATAAGCGCGTCGCCGCGTATTGCCGTATTGAGGGTATTGAGCTAAAATGCCGAAAGTCCGAACGCCGCCGCCGGGGGGCCTTATCGGAAACGGCTTACGGTGACCCCATGCAAACTCCCTAATGCGACATTCCTCACCAGTCCCTCCTCACGGGCCCTCACACGATCGATCTTCAATGCAAAATTGCCGATCTCTATGGGGGATACTTACTAGTTTTGTTTCTTCTGCGTAATTTTGTTTTATTGTTGCCTCTATCCTTTCGTAGGTTATTGATGGCTAGGTATACGTTATTTTTAACATTACATATACCTAAGTATATTCTAATTAAATTCAAATGTGGATGAGAAAGTGTGTGTATTCGTACCCATATGAATATAAGGTTTGGTAAATGTTATTTGTATTTGATTTTCTTTCTTTCATCCTTTATATTAAGTAGATATATTATAATTTAAAAAATCATTTTGTCTATCTTACCTATACTTATCACCGTCACACACTAGGTTGTTGGTAGAGAATGCAGACATTAACTTCGTCCTTTGCATTTCCTACTAGGTATTAATTACTAGGTAATTAGGTATAAGGTGAATATGTACCTATGTAGGTATAATGAATGAATTAATAAAATGTGAATAATGGGTAATTTACTCGTAAATGCATACTCTGCTATTCAGGTAGTTCTATAAACACTTGGCAAACATTAAAAAAATTGGCAGATATGGATCCTAATGCTTCTACAATGACCCCTGATGTAAATTTTTCTTAAATATCTTCAATGTACAAACATCGCCCTGTTATAATTTAATTACTCGTAATCATCAACATAATTAACGTGCATTTAGGTTTGTTGTTCTTGTTCCCAGTTAGCCTCAGTTAGGTAATGAACACCTCACCCGTAAAACTATATTAATATCTATTATAATATTCAGTCAATTTCAGTCTCTCCGAGGAGTCCGAGGCGCTATGCGGCTATGCCAATCGATAAAAATGTAGAAGCCCACATGAACCTACGTCTAATCTACAATTCTATAAATATGATATGGGTTCGTTTGGTAAACATCATATTCGTTGGGACAGACTCATTTTTTATGTATAAGTTACACCGAACGAAGCGTTGAATATTTTGTGGCTGATCAAAAAGTCCAATTCGGTTTTATAAGCCACTGAATATTGAGCGACGGGCAAAGTAGCTGGGCACTACATAGCTAATACACAATGTAGTAGGAAGTAAGTGGTACATATTTAATAAAATAAGCTGCTATCAAGGTTTTGCATCTTATTAGATAGGTAGGTAACTAGGTACCTAGACTACCTAGGTAGCTATTTCAATACCTATAATTAACCCATTTTGCGAAGGATTTATTTAGCTTTAATCTTTTTACATTTAAATAATTTTTACTGAACTAATTTAAGTACTAGCTCCCGCCCGCAGCTTCGCCTGCGTGGATTTCGATCAATTTATATAAAACCAAAATGAATTATACACTTAAACCTTCCTCAAGAATCACACTATCTATTGGCGAAAACCGTACAAAAATCCGTTCAGTACTTTTTGAGTTTATCCCGTTCTGCCTTCATACCTGCAGACAGACGCGGCCGGGGGACTTCATTTTATAATGTTAACTATGTATCGAAGTTACGCAGATACCTAAATACACACGTACTTATGTCAACAAGGAATTGTTACTATTTATTTAGTAGATATACTTATCATTCATGCTAGATATGCGATATGTGTTGCTTTGCTGCTATACTCGTAATACTCCGGAAGTATGAGGTCTATAAGTACTTACGAAATTATTTATTTCCGTCGTATCTTTTCATAATAGTAGTAGTTCATAGTAGTTACGTACCTAGTAGGTACATAAATTATTTTGATCAGTTCTCGTGTGAAGGCATTGACAACTAGTATTTTCAATTGGACAGTCGGATCCCCTTAGATTTGAGAATTTCTCAGCTTGCGGATTAGCGCGGTTGATGTATGGCCGCGGGTGGCGGTAAATCAAATTTTGATTGCTATTTTCTTTGTAGAAATTCGGAATCCTCCGCTGGGAGTCGCCGCCGCGTGTAACGTGGGTTAACCGCTCCCCCGCGGCCCGACCGGTCCGACCGCCGACCGCCGACCGGAGCCGTACCCGACTTATGTGGATTGTTGTTATATGGACATTTTCCATTTCCTATTCCCGGATTGAGATCATACTATCGACAGGAATGAAAGTCAGGCGCTTTGTCAAGAGGTTTTTTCTCGGCAAATATTTATAGTAGGTACCTAATGCATTTCTGTAGTAAAACTGATATTTTTTTTTATGATTTGTACAATTTTCCCAAAATTTTTAAATGATTTGTCCGATCAAAAGTTATTAGAATAATTAATAATTGCGTCATTATTGGGCATATTGTTTTCGAACTACGAATTACACAATGACAATAAAATGAGACCCTAACTATAGAAATAAATTACATTTAAAGCATGTTATTAAAAGTCGTTAACACCAAAGCGTAAGTGCCGAAGCTAAAAACTTCAATTACAACCCTTACAAAATAATAAGTAGGAAATATTAAATTGGCAGACATTTTAAGAAAAAGAATAACTATTACGCTTTGGACAGAGAAGTGAGAAGAACCTAAAAACCGAAAATTAGAATTGAAACATCCAATAGATTTGTAGCATTGCCCGAAGGTAGCCTATAATGCTTTTCGGGACAATTGGGGGAATTGATACAAATTTAAGTTTGCTTCGGGCTATTGAAATCGAATTTGCTTGGATAAGTTGATTTTAGTGAAATAACGTGCACTTGGAGGGAGACCTCTCCGAGCTCGCTCCCAAACTCCCAACCGCTCGTATGATCCAATTGCGGAGCACTTGCGGACTGCGGACCGCCGATCAAATTCAGAACCTCTTTAAATATTTAAGCTGAAGTGGATTCCGAATAATATTATGATTTGTATTTGGATTTGCTGGTCAACAAGTTCAAAAACGTGTTAATTCTTGATAAAGCTTTTAAAAATATAGGCAATGGCTCATTCGATTTGGAATGTAGAGTAGAAAAATGTATCGAAAGTTTGTATTAAATAAATTGTAATTGTTATTAACAAGTTAAGATGAAAAAAGATAGTACCTATTTAGGTTTTGGTTAATAATTCAAAACTTATCAATATCTAAGAAAAAAAAAGATTCTTAAAGATCATTAAAATTTATAAAAACATGTCGCAACTGTTATAGCTCTATCTCTATTATTTATTTATTTTTTATAATAATTTATCCCTGAAAATAGAACATGACAAATGAAATCTTTTTTTTCCTAGTGTTAAATATAAATGTTGAAATTTGAATGAGTTATGATGTGTTCTATATGTCTATTTGTATATTTCTTTGGCACGCTCTGTAGCTTAAACGGTTTCATCGATTTCAGCTTGAGGGGTGCCGTTAGATTTGTCTTAAGTGAGAGTGACACTGGGTAGGTATATCAAAATTGAAAAAAATTAAACTTATAGCTGTATTTTCGTAGTGTTGCCTGATTCTTAAATATAAGTAAGTTAAATAGGGTCACTTATAAGTAAAGGCTCATTTGAAAAGTAGTTGCTAGGTATCGCAATATCTTCGGATATACGATATAGGACATTGGGTTGTTTCGGCGCGGTGCCGGCGAGGGGGTGGGCCCACCTTCGGATAAAAAAGGATCTCGAGAATTTCTCGACCCTTTTTATACTAAATAGGTAGCTAACACGGCCTGAGTGGAGTTTCAATAGATGCTTTCTCGACGGAAGAAGCGACCTGTAAAGAATCGAGTCGAGGGGTCCAGTAAAAACCATGTTTTCTATATATACGCCGCAGTATTCCTGTAGAGCGCGTGTCACTGAGTTTTTCCTTTTATTTTTTACGCTCGCCTTCCTCGGAGGGATGAGGTAGAATTCTTTTTAAATTGGAAATGTTTTCTAAGAGGATTACGATTTGTGGAGGTGTGCGCCGATTTCAGCTATTGGAGATAAGGGATCGCGCCCTTGAGTGGAGGCTTGTTGTTAGAATTTTTTTATTTCGGGGTTGGGGACCATTGGATTTGTTTCCTTTTTAAAATGCTTTATTATTGTAGCATTTGCTACGAAACCTTAGTTTTCAACAAAAAGTGGTTGAAAATGTATATGGGTTGGCAACTCATAATAATGTACTTATTAGTTGGTTTTGACGTGGCACAGGACAATTTTGGTGACTTTGAATAGGGTACCGCCCGAATTTCGAAAAATCCAGTCTTACATTTGTCTACATTAGAAAAGAAACCAAGTTTCAAGCTTTCATTTTGCAAAATTTCAGCTTTCTACTGGTGGGTAGTTAAATTTTATGGCAGTCAGGCAGTAATTTTCTTTACATACCCATATAGTTATGGATAGATTATAAAAATCAGCCTCTAATTAGCTGAATTGCATTATTTTTTATTATGACATTGTTATTCACGCGACTTAAAGGGAATAGTAAGCGAGGGTGTGCCGGTGCACTGTGTAAAAAATAGTTTACTTACGAGGGGCGAGACACCGATTTAAAGGGAAACCACCACTGTAATTGAGTTTTACACTGCTGCGGCTGGAGGTGCCTACATTTATGCGCGTCCGGCCCGCGCTCGCAATTCCCGCTATTGTGTCTTGGGTGACAGGTGGTCACTTGACAATAAAATAACTCGGATCCTCCCTTCGTCGACATAAGGCGGAAATGTCAATTTAGTCGGGGCTAATTTTATGGGCCGATCATGCAATCGATGGATGATTATCGACTTACACCGCGTGACACCCCGTCTTTAAACATTAATGTGGATTTTAAAAGAGAATTTGCAAAGATATTCTCCGGTCTCCGGGTACTTATTGTCACATGTCATCGGCCAAGTAAAAGGTTTACGCGGTATTATGATCATTTTACTTTTACGGCTACATTCTGGCTGCACATAAAATGTTTGTAATATGACTCCTGCCATTATTGTCTCGCGAACTGTTCCCAAATTACACGTGGTCATTTCATACTTTATTTTTCGGTTTTATTTCAGTCTAAGAATTTAATGTGGGATGCTACACGTGCTGGATGACGCCACTAAAATGCTTTATGTTTTATCTTTACTGTTATAATGTTAGTCCTAAAATAATAGACATTACTATTCGGGTGGATGTTATTTATCAATCTTGTTCCATAGAAATTTTTAAGAGACTCCTCTTAAGAATTAGTTGTTTGTAATTTCGTTTATTCGTTGGAGTTTTCAGAAAAATAAAAGGTCATAAAATGGGTGTGAAACGCATAGCTTCTTTACTATAAAGAAGCCGTGCGCGTTGAGTCCAAAAAGGATATCGAAGATACGTCGCCACGCCAGTGTGTCGGTTGGGCGCCCGCCCTATGGTAATAAAAGAGATACATTATAAATCGTAAGGGAGATATTGTCCACGGTTATTATAGTCGGAATGTTCGCGAGGCGTGACGTACTTAAATGTTTTATTGTTTTTTTCACGACATCTACATCTCCATGTAATAATTTTTGTCTGGTACTTACCTGGAATGTGGTTGGAATGGTTATTATAATACGTAATTAAATAAAAAAAATATGAGAAAGTAAAACGAATGCCCACTTTTATTAGAGAAATTGGGCATGAACTATTTTTCTTTGAGAAGATTTAAAGTTGGGCTAAAAGTGGAAATTTTCCATGTGTTTCTGTTTAAAACAGATATTCAATAAAAGGACATAATTATATCGTCCCCGTAGTTCGAAAAGTCACTAAGTCGAAAAATGGCTAAAATGAGTTATCAATGTCACTAAAACCACATTTTTTTTCTCTAAATATCTGTCTAACCATCTATTTTATATGTGCGTTCGTTTCCGATTTACGAAATGTGAAAATTAAGTAAATGTATGCTTTGGATCCCACAGCGAAATGAGAGAAATAACTAAATTTTCTTAATTATTTTATATTTATCGAAACTTTACGTAGGTCGGAACTAAAACGATTTAATTACTTTTTCTATTAAATTTTCAATGCATACGTAGGCTTTTAGGTAGACTATAATCACTAAAATGATTTAGTGAGTTATTAAATTCAGCACTTTGCTAAAATACCCGAAAGCGAAAATCAACTAACTCCAAATAGTGACTTCTCACTCCTTACTGTTAAATGATTTTTTAAATACTACCAAAGTGAAAAATCATTATTTCAACATAATGATTTCTTCTCTAATAAAAATGGATTAAAAGACCTATTGTGAATAATACTTAAAATGTTTTAGTTATTATTTTTATACCTTCGACGAGCATCCTTACATTTAGGTACATATCGCAGTGATTTTGTCGCGGCTAGAAAGACGAGCGCGGCACGTGGTGACTTTAATTCTCGGAACTGACCACTTGCGTTTTTGAGTATTATTTTGTACACTTTGTAAAAATGAGTCATGCAAAGTTTATTATTGATTAATAAATCAAAACGAAAAAGCTATTGTAGAGGTAAGTGTTTTTTGAAATCATACTTTATATTTATCTCTTGGTCTTATGAGGGATCGACGAGAACTAAGTATGTGTGCAGTCTCCAACCTCTATGAGGGAATACCGATGGCTCAATGAACAGATCTCCAAGTGCAGGCAACGCGATTTGCAATAATCTAACATTTTAACAAAAAAATAACCGACTTCAAATGAAGTACATTGTACTTTTGACATAGATACCATTGTCAGATCTCGCTCAAATTTATGTGGGACTACACGACAAGCACCAGCTTTCAATTAAAAAAAGAATCATCGAAATCGGTTGGCGCGATATTGAGTTTTTCGTCCATTTATCGCGCACATACTTAATGCAAATTTAAGACTTATATGATTTTGACATGGATTCCATTGTCAGATCTCGTTCAAATTTATGTGGGACCACACGACAAGCACCAGCTTTCGATTAAAACAAAAATCATCCAAATCGGTTCACCCAGTCCAAAGTTCTGAGGTAACAAACATAAAAAAAACAGTCGAATTGAGAACCTCCTCCTTTTTTTGAAGTCGGTTAAAAACACAACGCAAATCGTGTAAAAAGCACTATTGAGCGAAACCAGGGCTCAAAAGTGTTCGCCAGGGATCTGTCTATTGGGCAAAGTCAGCTTACGAGGTTGAAGACCGAGTCCAGCACCATGGTTTCGTCGAAACCCGAAGTTCTGAGGGAGACTGAGAGATACTATGGACGGTTGTATGCCTCCTCTCAAGCTCCACCTCCTCGCGAGGAGAGCGACAAGCGAGCTAAACTGACCCGACACTACACCGAACATATCCCGGACGTCAGCCTGTATGAGATTAGAGAGGCTCTCAAACATCTTAAAAACAACAAAGCACCGGGAGATGACGGAATCACAACCGAGCTTCTGAGAGCTGGAGGGAAACCCCTTCTAGTGGCGCTCCAAAAACTGTTCGATTCCGTCATCAACACTGGAACTACCCCGGAAGCGTGGAGCAGAAGTGTGGTGACGCTGTTCTTCAAGAAGGGCGATAAAGCACACAGGCTTGACGACTTCCAGCCTCCCGAACAAGCAGGATTCCGAAAAGGCTACAGCACCATAGACCATATATACACAAACTGCGGCAGATTATACAAAAGATCGAGGACCGAGGGGTATAATTTGCCGTTATGTGTTGCCTATGTGGACTATGAGAAAGCCTTTGATTCTATCGAGACCTGGGCGGTACTAAATTCTCTCCAGCGGTGCCGGATCGACTACCGGTATATCGAGGTGTTGAAATGTTTGTACTCATCTGCCACCATGTCCGTCAGTGTACACAACACAGCAACGAACCCCATCCAATTGCAGAGAGGTGTCAGACAAGAGGATGTCATATCCCCTAAACTGTGTACCGTTGCGTTGAAAGACGTGTTCAAGCTGATGGAGTGGAGACGACGTGGCATTGACATAAACGGCGAATACATCACACACCTGCGATATGCCGATAATATAGTCATTCTGGCGGGTTCCCTGGAAGAACTTAGTACAATGCTTGGGGACTTGAACAGCGCCTCACAACGGGTGGGTCTTAAAATGAACATGGACAAGACGAAAATCATGTCGAATGTTCATGTCACGCCCGTACCGGTTGTTGTGACGGCCTCAGTGCCTGAAGTTGAAGATGTTCGAGCAATGTGTGTTGCCAGTGATGACATACGAATCCGAGACGTGGTGCTTTACTATTGGCCTAATCCACAAGTTTAAAGTAGCGCAGTGGGCTATGGAGAGGGCTATGCTTGGTATTTCTCTACGTGATCGCATCAGAAATGAGGAGATCCGTAGACGAACAAGGGTAACCGATATAGCTCAAAGAATTAGCCGGCTGAAGTGGCAATGGGCTGGCCACATAGTGCGAAGGATCGATAACCGTTGGGGAAGAAAGGTCCTCGAATAGCGTCCACGTCTCGGAAAAAGGAGCATAGGACGCCCCCCGACCAGGTGGACTGACGACCTGAAGAAGACAGCGGGCATCCGCTGGATTCAGAAGGCTCAGGACCGGTCAGAGTGGCGCAAGTTAGGGGAGGCCTATGTCCAGCAGTGGACCTCCAAGGGCTGATGGATGGATGGATACTTTATATTTTAGTTTAGTATTTTGATGTTGTCTTCTGCAGGTGAAAATTATGTACCTACATTATTTAAGAATACAGATAAATATCTAATAATATTATTTTATAGGAATCTGCTCATTTGACGACTTCATGAGATCTGTTATAGAAAGTAATTATTAAGTATGGTGCCTATTATTTGGGTAGTAGGTACTAAACTTTGTTTTTGTCGCTTCGATTGTTTGCTTTTTTGTGTCGTTTATTTTTAATGCTTAAGTAATCTTAAAGCAATGGTTACACTTGGTTACATTAAAAGTTATATATTTATTACATATATTAAATTTATTATTATCAAAACAAATCTTACCACCCAAACTTCGAATCTTAAGATACTAGGTATTATTTACAATGCACATTTCGTACGTCTAGCACTAAGTTCCAATTTACATAACTAGAGGTGGTTTTCTTAAAAATAATTTAGAACAGAGAGAAAGATCACTAACTAAGGGCGAAAATTAACTAACTCCTAACTAACTCAGACATTCTATTGAGAACAAATAATTAATTTGCGTTTTTTAGGGTATTTTATATTTTCTCATTAACTACTCGATTTTCTCTTGTTACAGGTAGTATAATATTAATTTGATTTAAGTTCCTTCAAAATAAAACTAAAAACATAGAGACATGTTATGACATATTAAAGTTATGGCGATTTATACAGGGTAGCATTTTAATTCGTGGGAATTTTTTTAAGGGATGTTTGGCTCGCGATGAGATCCCGAATAAACAAAGAAATAAACTAAAACACTCATAAATCACAGAGATAATAATATCAAACTAAATACGAAAAATCTCAAAACGTATGGACGCCCTAGCAGCGCGTCGCCCTCGCAATCTAGGTGAATGACCTATGATTCGTTTTCCCTTAAATTCTTAAACCCTGGGTTAGGACGCAAAAAATTTTGGTATCTACCTATTAAGCAAATATCTAACATAAAATAGCCAAACATTTAATACAAAATTGATTATTTCTGGCATACTTTAAAAATTGGAAATGGTATTTAAAAACTCACAGACTCGGACCAGATAGTGTGCAGGCGCTACGTCGTGTTGATAACACATATTTCTGTGATAAATTAACGGCACATCGTCTAACATTTCATCCACCACACTTGTTAAAATACCTAATAAATCATTAATGATGCACTATCAAATCTTCCGTCAGTACGAACTTAATAAACAGTTGTTTAAAACACTGGTCTACACACTGACGTGTGACACTAAAACGGTTGTTACACAACTTCTTTAACAAATAAATAAATCGCAATACCAGTAATTAATATCGCACGCACTGCTGCGCTCACGACACGCGACGGTACGACTGTTTGTGTACAACTGTACATTGCTTTCGCACGGCAAGACGCAGGGGGCGGGACAGCGTCGAAGCGTGCGGTGCGGGCGGTGCGGCTTTTACGAAAAGCCGAAAGGCGGCGTTTACCTTTGTAAACGCCGGCGCGGCGTATTATGTGGCGTGGCGGTACCTTTGGCGGCATGATCGCGGCGGTGCCATAAAACCTAACTTCGTTAATAGCGGCGAATACAAAGCATTGCGAAATTCATTAATGTATCGTAAAATAAGGTCGATGCTTGCTCGACCACGGTGTCTATGATTACTGTATTATAAAGGGTAATTTGCTTAAAAATTAAGGCCATATTTTTTTACATATTCGGGCTGAGAATCGCGAGATGAGTGCCCCCCTGAAATATTTCAGTCCGATTCGATTTCATGCTGTATATTTCAAAACTTTAACCCTCAATATCTCAAAACACGTTTTTTGCACTTAATGACTTTTCGCTCTACGGGGACGATATATTTGTCATAGTGCCTCAATTCCGTGAGTTAATAGTGTTGGGATTCTGGGAGTTGACATCTCGAGTGACGTACAGTATCGGCGTCATTTAGAGACCAAGGCTAAGCTGGCTTCCAAGAAGCTTGGTGTCCTGGATCAGGCTAAGCAGTACTTCACTGCGAGGCACCTGCTTATAATATATAAAGCTCAAGTCAGGCTCCACATGGGGTACTGCTCGCATCTCTGGGCAGGGGCGCCACAATACCAGCTTAACTCATTTGACGCCATACAGAAGCGCGCGGTCCGAGTTGTCAACGACCCACGAGTCACAGGTTAGAACACCTGAGTTTCAGAAGAGACATCGGTTCTCTCTGCGTATTCTACCGACTTTACAATGGTGATTGCTTCGAGGAATTGTTCGAATTGATGCCTACGTCTCCTTTTCATCATCGCACCACTCGCCGAGAATTGAAGTTCCATCTACACCGATTGGACTCGTGGAGAACCTCTACAGTCAGATTTTCACGTACTTTTTTGCCACGTACGTGCAAACTGTGGAATGGACTTCCTTTTGAAGTATTCCCGGAGCGCTATGACATGGGGTACTTAATTACTTCGCATTTTCATAGCGGGATAATTATTACCATGTTTTAGATTATTATCTCCCTTCATTTTCTTTTTAACCCGCTGATAATAAACTTTGATAAGTGATTGATACCATACCTTGAGGGGGTGATAAATGCTCTAAGGATGTACCATAATATTAGAGCGTACTTAGTATCAGCACTAACTGTGATAAATGAGAGTGATCGATCGTGAGGTGACCGCAGGCCGGGCGCGGCGCGGGCGGGCGTGACACGGGAACTAAGTTGTTTAGCTGCTGGAGCTAAACAAAAGGGTTGGACGTTTAGACGTTGTGGACGCATTATCGGTAAATGATGGATGAGCTGTGAGCACTCATTGTCTTTGCGACTCGATTTTGCCATTATCATCTTTCATGTGTCGTCAACTCTTCTATAATGGAGTTTATTATAATTTATCAGAAATAAGAATAAGGATAAGTACTTTATAAAACAACGTAACGTGTTCAACGAATTATAACAAATTAATATATCCACATAGGATTGACTACTTAAAACAAAAATAACCTTGTGAAGTAAAGTAGGCTGACAGTTTCAGATATGAGAATTTTAGTAAGAAGTAGATAAGTAAATTATCTAATTTTAATTGAAAATTCTGAATCACATCTTCTTATATTGTTTCAAAGACAGAAAGTGACTAGGCAGAAGTACAATCAATCAATCCATTACCATAAAGTTGCGCTATGAAATTTCCCGGAGCGGAAGATCTTCCATGATTAATATTGCCGTCGTGACTCGTCGCGACTCGCGACTAACCGACCGGATATACATCGCTTATTTAATTGAATAGCCTGAATACACGAAAAATTGCCGTTCACTATGATGTAGTAGCTTTTAAGTCGAAATGAAGTTCAGTAAAAACGCCTGTTAATTTTGCAGTCATCAAAATTTATAAAATAAATTGCAACGGAAACTACGAGTGAAATAACTTGTCGTGTTTTAATTTTAAATATCCAGATTTTCACTTCATAGTATAATGTTTGATGTGGTAAGAAAAAGGCAAATGTGTGCGAGAGAATCCTTTATCACTCGAAGGTTACCTACGTCTCCGAGCAATATTTTATCTCGGCAGCGCCAGGGGTGGACGCGGTGGACGCGGCACAATCCATTAAAGCTGAAAAACACTTGAAATTCAGCGACTCATACAATAAACATCGTGGTAAGCCGTGACGTTTTTGCGGGGGAAGGCCGAGACTCCGACATTTTTTACTGGACTTTCTTTTGTGTGGTTTTTTATTCAGCCCTCATTATTTCTCAGCAGCAGTTTACGATTAAATCGACCGGACTCTGTATTCTGTCATAAAACTTTCGTATCCTTGTCACTTGATGGAGTTTATTAAAATATTTTCTGTAATACTGCGAGACAAAAAATATATGGTTTATTCCGTGCAAAATTCACTTGGAAAATTAAGATAGATTAGATTAGAACCTTAACTTTACTGTACCTACTCGACGTATGTAAATAAAGGGAGATTTTTATAATAGTTACTTATTTATATGAGTTTGTAAAGATACCGCTACCATGTATAGGTTTATACAGTCGAAATCAATAATTTGCAGAAATATCTTACATTTCTGTACCTGCCTACCTATGCTACCAACGAACCTAACTTTAATGAAGTCTTTAATCATGACCTGAAGGTTCCGCTTTTTTCAACTTTTGATTAAATCCCGAGAAATAGATTTAACCCGAGATCTAACCGTTTTCGGTGTCCGGCTCCCGGCTTAGGTTTATATTATTCCGCGCATAAAGTGGGGAATATGTTACCCGCGAGTCCTCCCGCCCTCGGTCCACGCCGTCGTCAGGGGATTTTGAGCGGTGGCCAAAAAATTGATGCGACTTATCTCGCGTGTGCGTGTTTTTAACGCGTCGTAAGCGAATGTTTTATGGATGCGAGAGGCGAGCGACGCACGAACCTAGTAATGAGGCGACATGCTCTTAATGCGCTTTACGAGTACTTTTAGTAGGGGCTACGTGTTTCGATGATTCGAAGCGCGATTTATACGCCTGACTGGATTTTGTTTTCGTTCTTTTGTTTTTTTGTTTGCTAGTATTCAAACAGTTTCACTTAAAGGAAAGCTCCGGGGTATTATGTCCGTGTGTTTTTAATTTCGTTATCTGTTACGTAGAACCCGTGTGAAACAGCATATTAATTGTTTGAATGCCATAACTTACTTTCGGGCGGTGGAGTCCGACGCTTGTTGTGACTCGTGTGCATGTCGCGTGCCCCCCCCCCCAAACTCCCTCCCTCTTCCGCATCCCCGCACCACCTCTACGAGCACAATTCTTCAAGCGCAGGAACTTAACATTCGCTACATACCTCTCTTATTACACATTCAATGAGAAATTCCCGCAATTCTAGGGGAAGCTGAGGCTCCGTGTCTATTCTATATGCACCGAAACATTATTGAGTTTCGTAGAACTATTGCTTGATATGTAAGAGTAAATTTGTTTCCACAACTTCATGAATGTGTCCGTGTGACGGCCACGAAACGGCCAATCCAAAAGTTTTCCATCAAGATATAGCTTGGTAGAGTCTTAATTTTGTAGAGTCGACCGTTGTAGAGTTAAGGGCTTGACTCTACAAGGGACCTGATGACTTTTTTAACAATGACATCGTTATGTGTTGATGAGACTTGACAATCTAGTTTACGTAGATTTTTTCCCCTGGATTAAAATTGTTCAGTAAAGCGATGCGTATCCTTTGAAAGAAATAAATATAGTCACTTTTCAGATGATTTTTTCGTGAGAAGAGTGTTAAAAAATAACAATTTGTGTTATATTTACTTGTACTGCGTTGTGTAGAAGACATAATACATCACAGTAAGCAAGCTCCGTTGGTTTAAACATCGCCTGACGTCTTTTACGTCTACTGAATATGGGTTTTACGTCTTTCCTACAGTTTTATGTCCACGCTTCTCTTGGATGGCATAGGGAGGTGCCTGCAACAATAACTCTATGTATGCATCTTTCATATTAACGCATTGCTATTGAGTGGTCAGAACTCAGAACCCACGAATGTATCATAAATAAGTAGGTAGGTACATAATTATATGTATGTTATAAAATACCTTACCTTTTATTTCCTGTTTATACGAGAACGTAACTATTCCACTGAAGTGCAAGTCCATCATGTATACCTACTTAGTGTAAAATCATGAATACTGAACTAGTAGAAGCTTTTCATTATTTCACAAAGTAGTGGTTTGAATTAAAGGCAAAAAATGCAGAATTTGCTTTATTGGTACCCTTTTAACCCTAAAGGGGAGTACCATTTAAGTGTATAAAACTTCTGAGTAATTACTAAATAATAAGATAAGTTTTTTAACGATGAAAGCCATAACTTTATTCGGCACACAGTTTTTCAACTTTTAATAACCTGATTTAATATGTACTATTTTTATTTATGTATTTACTTTTCCCTAAAGCTTATTTTTTTGCTAAAAAGCTAGTTATCTCTGTTCCATCGCCAGTAGCTACCTAGCTAATATCAAACAAATCATTCGTAACTCACAGAAGGCGCCGGGATCGCCGTTAATTTTATTTCATTATCGAATTTCACTCGTAATAAGTGATCCTTAGTACGATTTCTATTGATTTACAACGCACATTCTGCCCCTTGTTGCTAGCTCGTCAAGGTTCAAATCGTCGATGTTAGCTTACATTTTGACCACGCTCTATTGAACATTCAAATGGGTGTTCATATTGGAAATTTGAACTTATTGTCATTTACTTGAATGAGGTGCTTGAAATACTTCACAATCTATTGAGCTTTTGAGTTCAAATATGCTTTTTGACAGTTACATGATTCGCAGGTAGGCCAGCCGTAGGAGCAACTTACGTCTTCCATTATTTGACGTAATAGCAGTAATACTATTATAGTAATAGTCGTAGCAATAGCAGTGATAGCCTAGTGGTTAGAACGTTGGTCTCTCGAACGCGGGTGCCCGAGTTCAAATCCTGGCACGCACCTCTAATTTTCTAATATTATGTGCGTATTACAAGGAAAACATCGTGAGGAAATCTGCACACCTGAGAGTTCTCCATAATGTTCTCAAAAGTGTGTGAAGTCTACCAATCCGCACTTGGCCAGCGTGGTAGACTATGGCCTATACCCCTCACATTGTGAGAGGAGACCCCGAGCCCAGCAGTGGGACAATTACGGGTTGTTGCTTTGCTTTGCTTTGCTTTAATAGTCGTAAGTTCATAACAAACAGTACCGTGTCCCGGCTGGACTTGCCTAAAACCTGTTACCAATATTGGGTACTCCATGTAGACTGATCATTGATATTATATCAAGAATTACTAATTCGAGTAAGCTTTGAACTAATAATATGTATATCAAATCTATTCCACAACGCCCATGCCATGGTCAGCGTATTCACGGTCAATAGACCTTAAAACGAGTGCTGTTAGGCTTCAGTTAGTTAACAGGTACATATTTTGGTTTGGAGGGAGCATACCTTGGTTTCCTTTACATGTCCTAAGTAATGAGTGTTGGTGTCGACTGTCGATCTTTATATTCGCTAGAGTCTGCGGCGAGCAGCCGCGACGGAGAGCATGATGGTCGGCGAGCTTTGTGGCGCAGGACTAGCCCCCCCCCCCCCTCGGCGCACCCCGCACCTCGCCCCCATACGCATCTCTAATGAGATTCATCGGAATCAGGGCTCACACTTTTATTTTATTTTGCACTATTTTGCTGATAGTTCTACTTGCTATCATGTTTGGTAATTTCTGTGCTGTTCAGCTTACATATTGCTGGATTCACTTCAAAATCTGTTTATTACACAAAAATAAGTCTCTACTCTCTACGTATAATTCTTAATTTTAGCATGGCCACTACTAAAGTCAATGAAGTTTATTACGGTCAGTGTTTTTAGGGTTCCGAAGTAAAATCGGTATCCTTATAGTTTCGTCATGTCCGTCCGTCTGTCCGAGGCATAGCGCCGAGACCCTTAGTGCTAGAAATCTGTAATTCGGCATGGATAATAATGGATATATAATATATTTCTTAAAACTCCAAAATCGTAGAATAAAATTATAATAATAATTGAGGTTAGCCAAGTTTCCCCTCCCCTGTCGGCTAAATGGTTGGAGTTGGACAAGTGAAAAAATTCTCAAAAATAGGTTATTATGATGAATTTACAAGGAAAACTATCACGGCTATGTTAGAAAAAGTAGTTAATGAGTAATAGTCGATAAACTTACTACTTCGGAACCCTACATTGCGCGTGGCCTGACACGATACACACTTGCCCGGTTTTTTAAAGTAACATTAAACCTATGTTTTTAATAAAAACGCCTACGTATGTTTGATCCGAAGGGATTTTATTAAAATTTTTCTCTGTATTGTTACATGAGTAAATTCGATCAGTAAATTTACTAAAGCTTCTAGTAGTATTAAGAAGCATGAGTTAAATAGGTACTACTCGTAGTTATATAATAGTTTTTCGTACTCAGTTTGAAATAATAATACTCAAATGAAAAAGGAAATCCTTAATGAGTTTGATTTTGTACTCCCTAGATGCTTTAGTATGTATCAATCCCACGACTCGCTCATTAAGCTAAGCAATTATAATCCCAGTTAAGACTAACGTGGCATTCCTGTTCCGAAGATTATGTTTATTCGGTGCAGGGAAATTCCTTGCAGATTTGTGCGTCCCTGCGCTCTTTGCGGCGCCGACGTCACCTGTCATCCATCAGTCTGAGACGACGCGCATGCGCATAGCTCGCACACAGCAGCATGCACGCACACCTCCGCACGTAAACAAATTCAAATTTAACGGTACCCGCGCGGAATGCAACAAAACGGTTCGCATTCCGTCGCGGATCGCCTTCTAGTTCCACTGACGACTGACGAGCGCTGACAAAAAAGGGAAACACTATTTGAATGGAATGCAAACAGTAGTCGGGAATCGGGATGCAGCGGACGATTACCATACTTATAATTGTCAGGTTAAATCAGCGAAGCTCCTGGAACTGTCGCTACGATAACCGACTGGCGACTGGCGAGTGGCGACTACTGTTAGGCTAGTCGCCTGTACTGTTAGGCTAGTTCTTTATGGTTCGTGTTCTCACGTGTTGTAGGCTACGACTATTATATTGAATGTCTCGTCATTAAACGAGTAGGAGGTACGTAGGGAAAAGTGAGACAACTTATGTTATAATTTCCACGACAACATTATATGTTTTAGCAGTTACGAAAACTGTCCTGACACCTAAAATCTATAGTACTGGAAATGCCTCGTTTTTAAGTTGCAATAAAATTGTGTGTAAATGAAAAAAGGCAATAAATAAATAGAACGGACCGGTCTAGATTGGTGATGGAACCCCGCGTCACTTACGTCACGTCTGCTCCTGACCCTGAGCGAGATCCATCGCGCCGCTGTCCTCCCGCATCAGTATGCCGCCGCGTGCGCCGCTCCCAATTGCCTGAATTAGCATACTTATATCAGGCGCCGCCGAATTCGCTTTGTATCTCAGTATCGCTACTATCAAAGTCACCACCGCCTTCGATCAAACTTCAACTCAATGTCCAACAAAATACAGCTCATTATTATGAACAGTTGAATTCATCGAGTCCGAAGGGAATAGGATCTTCATCGGTCCCATTTGAACTTTGTTGGGAGATGTTAAGGTTAGTTTTAAATCGACCATGTATCGTGTACTCGGATCGCCGGACTGCGAACTCTGACCCGTCGGTAATGGGCGCAAATTGATGGTGGAGGCAAATTTTTTAGCTCATTATGCGGACAAGCGACGTACGTGAGATTGATTACAGTACTGAATGGTAATTCTCCTTTTCTCAGGATTTTATACAATCGGAGTGACTCACTGACAGCTTACACCTCGTAATTTTGAAGGTCTGGAGTGCACTCCACGTTGCTGCTTCAGTAGTTGATGGAGAGATTAGGACAATCCAAACGGCGTGCGTCGCATAAATGGATTAATGATCGCGGCGGTTACCGACCGTATCAGTAACATTATAATTATTATTATCTGTGACTATATTATGTTACCCATGAAAATTTTATTTAACATGTCTTGACTTTTGTCGTAGGTACATACTCGTATTTTTTTTTAAATGAAGGAGTAATTTTTTTTCTCAGTAATTTCAAAGATGTTTTTACCTATATTGGTAGAAGGTCCTAAACCCTTACCATTCATTAAAATGATATGTTGGAAATTTCTGACTTCTACTTGTGTGGGAGGCTACCGCTGCTGTACCCACCATGGCATCACGGAGCCGCAGTTGACGTCCACTGTGCTTCGTGATACAACTCTCTTTGCTCTTTGAAATGTGTTACCAGTTATCGTCAGGAATCAGGAACCGGAATAATCAGGAACTTGTGATGAAAATCTGTTCTAAGCACAACAACTAAGTTATCACAGAATACAATTAGTACTTTCTGTTTATAATGAAATATTCAACTTGTAGTAGGACTATTCATGGAACAAAATTATCTACTTACTGCTTATAATGAAGTATTAAACTCATGTCCAAGCTTCTCCATACTTGTCTTTGAAATAATCACCCAGCTTATAATTATCTAGTAACCTTTCGTCATAAGAATGTATTTAACACGAGCTTTGAATGTGTAATGTGGCAGATCCGTTAATTCAGACATAATTTTTTATTAAGTTTTAAATGATGATGCCATGAATGAGCTACTCAATTTATTAAGTTATTAACTCATTATTGACTTGATAGGTATTACCTAGTTTAGCCTTAATTAAAGTCATACAACAGTATCACGTTTGTCCTTAGATATCTATACCTACTTATTACAAAAGTTTAAGAACCTTGAACATATTATGTCTCAAAAACTAAACAATTACACGAGCAATTTTTAATTTTTCAAGTCATTTTATTTTAATTTTGAAGGTGGTTCGAGTTTTTAATTAAGTTTTCAATTTTCAATTTTTAGTTTTTTCCAAAATTTAGATCCTGGAATGGTCAATGATGTTTTTGGTACCTAATTATTATCAAAAACAAATGTTTTTAATACGGTTCTATTATTCCAATCAGTTGAGGAATTAAATATTTTGTCTCCAAGTCACTTCATCAGATACTGGCTGGAGCAACATCAGGTAGGTAATATAAAAATTGCTTGATGTGGCAGTGACGTCAAAATTGCCTAGTATTGCCGGCAATTCCGCAATTTCAATTGCTCGTGTAACTGCACGTTTATTGATATGTAATCATTCATTACTGAAAAACATGTAGCATTTACACATTAGTGCTTTTTAGTGAATTAACTATGAACCAAAAACGTGCTGGAACAGGTTTTCATAGTGAACAAGTAATATGTTCCATTTGGTTCACAAATATTTTAAAAACTTGGAAGTCTCACCGAAGAAAACTAAGTAGTGTAGGTACTTAGTTTGCAAACGTAGTAACAAGATCTTACCGATTATAGTTAAAGAAATCACAAATATAAATAGTGCCTTCATACGTAGTTCATACAAAAACCGCAGAAAACTCTTGCAGGCACTTGCTTTGAGTTTGTAGATAACTTCTTTGAAGAAACTGTTTTGAAAATTAACCTCATATAGTGCTGTTGGGAAATCTGACATGTTTGAAGATAAACGTCAGGCGATTATGAAATTGTTGAGAAATTTGCTTTTCATCAAAATGTGGCTTTGTGCGCTACTTTCTTCCATATTTTGAATGCCTATTTTGTAGGTCCTACCCGAAACAACTATAGGATGCCAATAAATTAAAACTTACATATCTATGGTGTAAAATTCACGAATATCAACTTATTACAAATTTAACTTTAAATATTAACTTAATACAAGAGGCATAGCTACATAAAATGCCTCGGATTGAATAAAAGAGTTCCAAATCATCTTCATCATACGAACCCATCATGTGGAATTGTGGGTTGTGATAACCCACCTGCTTACCGGATAAAAAATATTTTTATCAAAATATATTATTATGTAAAGAAAAGTATCGCGAATTGGTTGCCTAAAAACATGTTCAAGGTTATCATTAATCTATATCCTAATCAACCTACAGGGTGGAAATTATAGTGTTTAACGAAAAAGTACCCTCAATGATGGCAAATTTTACTGAAAGGAAACATTTCTTTATTTTCACAAATAAATAAAACTGCATTCAAATATTTTTCAAGAATCAAACCTGTAAAATACGATAAATGATACCATGGATAGACATTTTATGTGCTTTTAGACCTATTTTCAATCAAAACTAGTACATTGATAATCCCTTGTTTAATTTTATTTATTTTCTTTGTTTCTATCTGCTTAATTTCGGTGTACCTATTGACTGTTGTTTAATTGCTTAATTAGTAAACAAAGTTTAGGTCACGCGACCGGTGATCCGTTCGTCCGCGATCATCGTTATTAGCATTTAGCATTTAGCAGGCATTATTTGACCTTTTCCGGTCGACTGTTAAACTTTCACTATTTTTTAGGTTGCGGCATCGGCCATCGCGCATCCCGCATGCCACGCGCGGAATGCGTTCTGCTTCTGCCGGCATTTTGTTGCGGTCAATTTGTCACAAAACTAAGTAATAATGAACTTTCGGAACGACAATGACATTATCTATCAATTAAAAACACGATTACTTAATTATAAATTCCATTAAACATTTATAAAAGTCAATTAACATGATTAAGTGAATAAAAGACCTATAAATCTTCCCTGCAAATCGAAAACAGTAAAAATAATGTAGATGAACTACTTATGTTATTAATAACATGGTTTTATTATTCGTCATTAATTGTTCAGGTATAAGCGTATGTAAAATTCTATTTTACTCGTATGGATTGGAATAGTTTTGTTATCTATAATATTTGGTTCATGTAGATAAAGAAGAAATAAAATCTGCTGTTCTACTGGCTTACATTTACTGATAATCGGAGTCTACGTGGAGAATTGTTAACATAAAAAGTTTGAGCAGACTATAAAAAGTTCTTGCGAGTTCAGTGTAAAATGATCCGTAACATAAAACGTATGTAATATTCTATATGTATATTTATTTAGTATATTAATACGATTACGATCCTTTAAAAATAATTAAGCATACAATGATGTAAAAAGGGCAACACGAAGCGATGCCAATTGATACTTGATAGCATGATTAACATCAGCATTCGGTCAGCTGAGCGGGGCGGCGGGGGCGCGGGCGCTGCGCAGGCGGCTTGCCCTTTACGTGCGGGCTATGCGACGGATGCTTTTTACTTGTATTGTTAGCTATTTTTTTACGATCTAAACACTCTATCGCGTTAACTTTCTCTTAATTAATGTTAATACCTATATCAGCATTATACCGATAAAATGCGACGAAAAAGTCACTGTTTTTTCCCGTAATCGAACGTAACCAGTCTAATTTGTGCATTGTAAATGTTAATATATTGACATTATAAATTGTTGCTAGCTTTCGACATGCATCCTTAGGCATGTGCATTTGGAAAACAAGTAAATTAAACGTGTCCGTTATAGGACGCAGTCTACGCGTATTTGGTGTCAATCAATAAACACGTTCATCTAAACAGGTTATGACTCGGTTACTAATGCTTGTTTTGCAAATTGAGGTGTTGGTCGTCGCATCGTCTGGACGTCAGAGGGCGGAGTGGCCGGGGCTGCGGACTGCGGGGCTGCGGGACGTAGGGCTCCCTCGCGCCATTGTCTACGACCCCTGTTTGGGAGCAATTCATTGTCGCAAATCTCGTATGCATTCGTACTACTCTACAACAAAGGTTTCAGTAGTTATTCCAAGGCCAGTTTTTATTATCAAAATAATTACATGAAAGAAAAAGACGGATTTTTATGTTTTTTCACATCGATAAAAATACAAGTTAAATAGATTTCCAAAACTCGCAAGCATAAAACGCTTTCATTGTTAAAAAGACAGATATCATGATATTAGGCCAATCTCCATCTCTACAAGATTTGACTCTACACGCTTTAACTCTACATACTTCGCGGCTTAAGTTTTGCAATAGTTCTTATGGATAAGCCAATATGTAAGTTTGTAGAGTATACAACTGATAAAATATCTCTAGCAACACCCAAGGTGGAAAGAGGGTTGGAAATAATGACAAAACGCTTTAAAAAAAGTTAGGTAGTGAGTGCCCCTTGTCTTGGCGGGGGCGTACTGTGTCCTCAGATTTTAAAGTAAGTGAGGGATTCGACCCATTTTGGGCCAAACGTTAACGCAAGTATGCGTCTGAGAGCTAATAATAAGAGACTAAAATTATTTGTGGCTACCCGCTTTCTTTTAGGCTCATAATGCGTTTGTACTTGGCGTTACGGAAGATCATGATTAAGGTGGTTCGTCTGCAAGATTTTCTGCTATTTACATAAAATGTCTGAATATAAAAATTCAAAATGAAAAGAGACTTCGATTCCCAACAATATAAAACGATAGCTCCAATGTGATTCAGTATAATCAATTATATTAACTAGAAGCTCGTCTATTAAATTGGCAAGCAATTTCTGAATGTAATTCTAAAAAGTTAGTTCTACAGTCGACAGAGGCCACTGTTTGCTTGTGTAGTTTGCAGTCGTCCCTCCGCAGCCCCCGCACCCCCGCGCCCCGCGCCGCCCCTCCGGCCTCGGGGCATAATTTAATTACTAAATGGAGCGTTTTTCGCGAGCTCTCGACCATGTAAACACGGCTAGACGATGGCCGGTGGACGTGTGGAGTACTGTGGAGCCTCCAGCCGCCCACCGACTGACCTGTCATGAACATCATTTGAACTAAATCACATATAAAAATTATCAAAATATTGACTAATTCCCTAAACTTTTCAACATTTTAGCTGGATTTGGTTATCCATAGACATTTTCTCAGCGGAATGTTAAAAAATGGTTTTATATTTATGGATAAAAATTGATATGGATTGTTTTTACTAGGTAACTATTATAAATACGTAGAATTATTAGGACGTAATGTTGTCTAGCAAAATGTTCTCAAGTATTTATTTTGTATTCTTGTTTCCTGAATGCTCCATGTCATTCTTGTACTAACTATTCACGAGATGGTTGTTCCCTACATTAAGGTAACTAATAGCGACCCCAATTTGAAGTCTGTAGGTACATTTGGTAATACGTAGGTTGGTTCGTGTGCACTAACTAGCGAGACAAACGAACTCCCTCGTTATTTTAAACAATTCCATAATGAGGGCCGACGACACGGGCCGCTACACTGATTGTACTACAAAGGGACTGCTCCCCTAATGAGGCGCCCTCTCCCGTTTGAAATGAAGCAAGCTTTGAAGCGATGTTTGCCGTAGGCAGACTCGCTCCTTACACGCCGTCGCTACGAAACTCAAAGTACATAATGAAATCCTTATGTGTTTTTAGATCTTTGTTTGGTTAGCAGTGTACCTGCGTGATATAACTACGTGTTCTTGGTGGCTCTACCTATGCGTAGAGTGTGTTCCTACCCACTTTAGCGGCTTCAGCGGGTATATCATTCTTGTTCTACGTAGGTAGAGCTCACAGTTTTTAATATTATGTCGAATCTATACAGACTGAAAACTGTAAATGAGTGAATATGAGCACGCTACTACATCTATACTATATATTCTACCAGTTCAGGAAAATTACAATAAGTTTTAAACTCTGAACATTTGACGTCATAATCCTCTGATGGATGCGTAGGTACGAAATCTACAAGCAGATATTAATATTCGCTCATGTAGGTACATGCATAACAATATACAAACGACGCAGCGACGTCTCCGTCCGGGAGGCATGTTACCGGTTTGGTGCCGTCAGCGAATCAAAACGCGGTTTCAAGTGACACTTTAAAAAACATGCGTCGGTCGCATTGCGCAGCCCGGCCCGCGGGCGTACGCAAATCGTCCGCCAATAGAGGCCCCGCGCGCCGTATGTAAATGTGCCTATATTCAAATCAGTTTAAAATCACTCGGCGCATGCACGCGCCGCCGTTTTTTATTGGCGCTTTGCATATCAAGGGTTACGATGCTGCGAATTGTATAGGGCATGTGCCGCCGGGAATAGGGTTGAATCCGAGGAAGGGATCCAACCCTTCCGCAATCCTTTTTTACCCGCAGCTGTTTTTTAAAGCATAGTTCGTTTGGCACGCGACCTGACAACTTGACGCGTTTAGTTGTCTCGTTTTTTGTCGTAAAATTTAAAGTAACTATTTGTGAATTGGAAGGCAAGGGTTGCACACCTGTTGCTTAGTTAAAATTCCTGTTAAACATCCAGATACAAAAGTAAAGACAGACGCGTGGAGTGCTGTGAATTTATGCGACAAATTTGATAATGCGACGAACTTGCACTATGCTGACCTCGTGGATGACCAGAATAGCGACACGCGATTAAAAAATGCTTAAAGGTAGGAAACTCAAGGTGTCCGGCCGTAATCAACATTGTTACTAATTAAACTAAAGTAATGTCATGAGTATTAAAAAGAAAATAAAACGCCGTACGACAGTAGCTACAGTTAAATTGCAACGCGTGAATAATTGCGGTGCGTGTTGTTTTCACAATATTTTGTCCTACACGTTAATAGGGATGTTGACACTAGTTATAAATTAATATAAATTTATGTCTAAAATATTAGTGGTAACATTTAAAGGCCTAAAATATGATTCTTTTATTGAAATCAATCACAATAAATTAAATATCGTTATCGTTAATTTAAAATGTTAAAAATTGTACTCACTGTCACGTGACCTCAAACGCCATTTTGAGAATATGACGTCATTGGAACAATTTTATATGGAAATTCAACAAACTTAGTAGACAGATAGTATTGAACTCTAGGTATACATGTCTGTGGTATTGAACATAGTTTAGTGACGTCACGTGACGTTTTTGGTGGGTAGTGATTTTTATTTATCAATTTTCGTTTTTAAATTGAAGATTATTATTTTTATAATATTTTTTTCATGAATATTGCGGTTCTATCTATAAAATAAAATTGAATCCTAAAATTAGTCAACATCCCTATTAGATGACGAGCGTAGGTACCTCCAGAATCAGACGACAATAACTCAAGATGGCAATATATAATAATTTTGACGAATATAGGAAAATTTAATTTTGTGAAAAATTTCAAATTCGTTCAAAAATAATTCTCGTACAAATCTACAATTTTTGTCATGGAATTAGTTTATATTTATGTAGTTATAATAGAAGAAAGAAAACTTTTAAAATCAAAAATTAATAAAGGGAAGAGGATATTAGAATGGAAATGAAATGAAACTTTTTATGATAGGAAATTTTTTTTTTAGTATTTGTAGCGATATAACTTTATGTATATCCACGAACAGTAATATAATATCTGCATATATATAAAAGGCAAAAGTGATTGACTGATGTATCAAAGCATAGGCCAAATCCTTAGGGCTAGAAACTTAAAATTTCGCACACGTACTCCTGTTAATATTATGACGAAGGCATCCACTAAGGAAGGATTTTTCAAAATTCAACCCCCTAGGGGTGAAAAAGGGATAAATATGATAGGCATAATTTCCGCATGTGAAGCTGCGGGCAACAGCTAGTTTTCCTTATTATTTCGCTAATTAAGGGTGCAAGGCCTGACATTTTTATTAACCTCCATGTCTCTTGCTAAAACCCTGTAACTTTAGCCCTCACCTCGGCAGGTTTGCATAGGTGTGGCGCACTCGCAAGCATGAAACACCGTCAGCCAGCGGCAGACTGGCAGACTGACATACTGGCAATCAACTAATGTGTATACCATATCGAGTGTCACGCGGCGACGTCGCCACCGTTCATCGAATTGATAGGTCCGCGGTATCCATCCTATTGTAAACAACATTATCTATCTCATATTTGAAATAATTTTTAGCCCTACGCCAATTCCAATATTTCAACAAAGAAATAAATTGGTAACTAGCCACTTAACTTTTGTGTAAGCTTTGAAATGCGTTATTTATTTACTCGTAGAGTAAAATTATCTTAATACTTAAGTTTAAGTTCAATATTTAAAATCTAATTCTAGTGTTAAAATGTATTTAGTTTAGTTCGATGGCCGGAGTTAGAAAGTAGTGCACACAAGATCTATTACTTCTTAATCCTCTATGCTTTTGAGAAAAGACAGACCTAAAGCACAAAATAAACCATCGGCGGGAATTTATTCGATTGCAGCCGAGTTCAGGAATTGACACCTGCGTTCTGAGAGATGATAACAATAGGCAAAGAGCGCTAGTTACTTTACAGGCACAACCACAGTGCGTACCTACAGGTGAAATACCTAGACAAGTGATAACATAAACAAGGTGTTCTGAGTGCCTACCCATAGGTTCTAAGGATCAGGATTGTCGGCTGAGGTTTTCGTCATGAGCGTTAGAGACTCGAGTAATGGGTACCGAATGTATAGTTGAGGCTCGTTCTCACTTAATATACATATATAAACTAACCTAACGTAACACCTACTCGTAAATATTAGCGATGTCCGTCTGTCAGTTGTTTCATCAACATTGGCGGTCAGTAAACGGTAAACGCCGCTAATGTAGGAAATGAAATATCCGGCGCGGCCCCGCCTCCATCGCTAAGTAAAGAATTACTTTAATAACCCGGTAGCACATTGTGTGTCTGTCTACTTAGCACATCATTTTATTATAACTTATGTATAGTTGTCACAAGTATCTGGTTCTTGAATAACAGAGGGAGGTCCCGGTAAGTTGCTTGCGTGTAAGTTTTTCTTTGAAAAGTTGCGTAGACGTAAGTTGCAGGTTCGAAGCGCGTTGTGTCGCGGAGACGTTATGAATTGACCTGCTGTAGATTATACTGTCGTACAATAGTAGCTACGCAGGCAAAGTGGCAGGGAATGGCTAGTTATAGCAGTCGTTAAATTAGACACATATCTACTTATACGAGTATTTCAAAGCAAACACGCAATACGATATTATATTAGTGTAATGTCGACAAACATAGGAAACGTCAGTCGAACCACGCCCGCGCCCGCTCAGGCAAAAATCGAGCAGAAAGTTTTTTGTCATATTGACTTACACTTAGTTGGCTGAAATGTTTTCCTTCGCCGGTTTCCAGTTACTGCCCGGGGACGTGGTTAGAAAACTACTCGATTTGTTTACGCAAAAAATACTTCCTGTGTACATTTGTGTATCGTTTGGCTGGCTTCGATCTTTTAGTGGATCGCTGCACGATGAGTTTCAGGTTCGTAAACCTCGCTACTAGAGAGGATTGAAAGAAAAGTTTCATGGCCAAACCGAGAATAGGAATTTCCCTAACGGCATCGGCTTGGGTTTACTATTTCTGTCTGTAAAGTAATTAGGTGTATAATAATGGACCTACGACTGAACGTATAAGATTTGTTGTTAATCACGCCCGAAATTACCAATTTATTGGCACAAGCTGTTGCAGTAGTCTTTTACAATATTTCTTCAAACTAAACGCGGTACGACAAGTTAATTTCAGGCGACGGTCGTGGCTTGTTCCCAGCATAGTATCAAGATTTCTAGAAGAATGTAAAGCAATTTCACATATGCTAGAATTATACATTCATTCGTGAGATTCTACCTCCATTGTCTGATCGTTACGGCCCCGGAGCGGCGTGGGACGGGGCGGAGGGGCGCAGGTAGGGAGGAGGCAACCCTTTCCTCCGAGGGGCGCGCGGCCATCCATCACCGACGACTAGCGAAATGTATTTTAATCCACTGCCCCGCGCCTGGCCGCTTCATGAAACGTGAAAAATGATCCCGTTGCGCACCCACACACGCGCACCGTTATCCGACGGCCAACTTAACTACCGAGGGATGCTGTGTGTGTGTGTGTGTGTGACCTAGGACTGGCGACTTGGAACTCCGTCACGTTGTCGCTCAAGCCAAGTGAATGTAACGACCGATTCCACTAATATATTATCTGCTCCACTTTTTAATCGATTTACATTTCTTTGTCTTGTGATTTTTGTAACATGTTGATGATGCGAATGCTAATGACCTTTTTCTGTGGCCCGAGCGCAGCAAGGGTGCTTCCTGCATAGGTACTACTTGTTTGTTAAAGATCTCCCGTTTGTGTAACGATTATATTTGTCATCTACTTATACAATCTTATAGGCAATAGCACATGCTAGTGTGTCGGCGGCCTCGTACCGTCCTGGTAGCTCACAAGTTTAATAGTTGAAGCGGTCTCCGGAGGCGCCGTGATTCCCGGCCGAGCCCCGAGCCCCGAGCCCCGAGCCCCGAGCCCTGCCGTGCACCATTAATCATACACAAATTGTTGCGCCGCGCGGCACAGATAAGTAAGCTTCAATTGAGCCAGTCATCGCTCAGCCCTTTGGAGAGAGTCCTGGGAAAACGCTCCTTTCAGGGAACAGCTTAAAATGTGACGTGACTTAATGATGGCCCGCGTGACTGATGGTGTGATGGTGGAGCGCCGCCTTTATGAACTAAAATACGGTCTGTATTGCATCGATAAGGCTGCTCCGTGGAGCTCGGTTTTAATGAACGAAGGACGAAAATGAATACGTAGCCGAAAGTTACATCGATGACGGCAGGGATAATAAAATGGAAGCAATTTCAGGAGTTATCAAGGATTTTATGTCTCTATGCATACATCGGGGAACCCTAGCGGGAGACCGGCATGCGGCAGGCAGGGAGGCCACGCATAATAATAATATCGAATGTTTTATTGGCGAGTGCTGGGCGATGTCTCTCACGGATTACTAAAACATCTGTCCCGGAAAATTCACTCTCGAGCCGTTTATCGCGTGCTCGAGGGTAGATAGAGAAAAAACTGCAATAACGCGGTGTCATAACAAAGACGCCACCGCCGCCCGATAATGCTATGATTAATACCCGGCGTTATCTTGAGAGTGCAGGCCTCGCCCGCCGGGCGCCGCCGCCCCCGGCAGGCCGCAAGCGCCCGCCGCCGCCGCCCCACTGCCGCCCTTCCGCCGCTGCCCATAGGGGCCACAGTGGAGTGTCGGAGTCGCCGACTTTAAGTTATTCCTCGGAGCCTGCCCGAGAGTTACGGATTTCGCATAATGCATATTATATTCGTGCGCGGGGGAGGCTCGGAGGGTCGCCCGGGGTGCGGGGGGCGGGCGGGGGGCAGGCGGGGGCACGGGGGAGGGGGCCGCGTGACCGCACGTCTTTTGCACGCGACAAGCTCTCGACATTTTTTTATTATTATTGCGCTTCGATGGAATTTATTCCGGCGAGGGTCGGTAATAGAATAGCGGACACGCTCGTTTGCCCTAACGGCGATTTTGAATATGATTTTTAAATCAAGTAATGGAGAGTGAGCGCCTTTTTACAGTTATTTTAAGGGGCGGGAACGTTTTACAGGGGTGAGGAACGGGGCAAGATGAGAGTGCTTCGTGCGTGGGAATGGCGGGCGGCGGGCTGTCGGCCGCTTCGTCATAATTAGTTTCGCGGAACATTGCGTACTGATTAAAGAAACGATTAATAGCACAGTAATAAACAACGGTAATGCGAGCCTTCACCACCAGGTGCCGCGCGGGCGGCGGTGGCGGCGGCGGCGGCGCTGGGTGGCGCTGGGTGGCGCATTATCAATTAATTGCGAGGGAAATGTAAGAAATATCATTAGACCCTGCAGTGGCCACCCTCCACACCCCCCGCGCACCCCGCGCACCCCGCTACCCTCACTGTCGTGAGCACGCCCGGTTATGTAAATATATACGATCATTTGTCTTGCCCACCATGACGTTTCCAATACTTCAATGTTCTGACAAATAAAAAATATACCAATCTTGGTAAGTATATCAAAATTATTAATAATTTAATTAAATGGGTATTTTTCTACGCAGTACGATGCAATACAATGTATGAACCACCACGTCTGTTGAGACACGAGTGAAATCAGGAGGTAGTAGGTACCAAAGAGTTTATTTTCGGGCAGTAATCGTAAAATAGAGATAATCGTTGAATGGCTAGAGGTGGTCGCGCTATCGTGGACATTACTTTCCAGCGAATTGTCACTAGTGTTATATTCTCGCCAGGTGTCACTGAAAGCGTGAATTGCTTGGAAATTAATAGAGAACAACAACTAAACAACGTTATATTTTGTTCCTCAATCGATCCAGTAAATTTTTGGTAAACTGGTTATACTGGTATATCTACTACTTATAAACTGAATTTAAGCAAAAATGACAGAATCTAGGCATTGCTTAGTGCAAATGCCTAGATTCTTGAATTTTAAATCGGATGTTTAAGTTAATCGATATTTCGGACAAAGTGTAACGAATGTGCCATGAATCTGAGACGTGTAGGATGAGCTTTACAATATTGGATCTCTTTTGTCCTCAGATGTAAAGTATGGAATGCGAAGCGGCATGCAGCCAGCAGGAAGATAGCCGAACACGAGGCACTAGCCCTGTGGTGCCCCACCGGCCACCACCATACTTGCAGGCGTGCAGGTGCACGGCCGCACACAACACCGCAGCACTACACAGGATTACCATCAAGGACAGTGTAACAATAATGTATGCTAGACCGTATCAATACTGACAAATCTTCCTTAATCCTGATTCCTGCCATCCAACCGAGCCCTGTTTTATATACCAATGTTTTCCGGCCAACAAATATAGCAGGCCAAATCCTCTTGCTTGAGTTTAATCCCGACGGTATTTATAGGTCTATGTTCTAGGTACATGAATCTTAAATGAGCCGCTGAATCCGAATCCGAGGAATTTAAGCGGTACGTTTACTTCTCGGCGGCCGCGGCGTCCATACGAGAGAGTACTCCAGGCGGCAGTAGCCTTTACTATCGAGTGGCCCCCCTGTTCGTTTGTCTATATATATCTACCTAAGATACGAGTAAAATAGGATCAACTATATTGAACCTCATATTGAAGCCTTGTCAGGGAGGCTTAGTTCCGCTGGTTACGAAAAGCTCTTAACTGATGTAGAAACAGCAAGATTAGTTTATTATAGCTACTTTCACAGTATAATGTCCTACGGCCTACGGTCTATTGTTGTGCGGCTCAGCTGCAGATATTATTGAGTCAATATTTATATTACAGAAAAGAGCAGTTCGCGCTATTTACAACCTCAGGCCAAGAAACTTTCTTAGACAACTGTTTAAAGAAATCTATATACTAAATGTTATTTCACTATACATTTTGGAAAATATTATGTACGTTAAAAATACTCCGATACTTTGCTTAAAAGGTGATGAAAGATGTACACAACATTAAACAAGAAATAAGGCTAGACTGATGGTAGGGATTTGTTGAAGCGACGGCGTTGAGTGACTTTCGAAAAGCGTTTGTAACAAACCTACTTCGAATAAAACTTATTTCATTTCATTTCACTTCATTTCAACTTATTTCATTTCATTTTACTTAATATTTTAAGGGAACTTATTTTGTAATTATTTTAACGATTTTCAGCTTCACCAGGGTACTACAAAATGTTCTGCTGCGTCAAGTTGATTAAAACTCAAAGTCAAAGTTAGTAGTGATACTAGTAGTAGCAGCTCAGAGATTGCTTCATATTAATAAAGATGTATCTACTGGATAAGTATGATCTCTATGATCATAATAATGACCTCTATGAAAACAAAACGTGAGCAGTGCAGCAATGAACATATTTTTTGTATGGATATAGTCGGCAAACGAGCTGACGACCCACCTGATGGTAAGTGGCTGTCGTCGCCCATGGACATCAGCAACACCAAAGGCATCACTGAAGCGTTGCAGGACAAGAAAAAGAGAATAAAGAGAAAGAACTGTCTCTCAAGCCCCCAGCCGGAACACGACGTGTCGTTTGGCGGCTGACTCAAGCTATCCAGGCGAACCTCATGGAGAAATAATAGTAGTAATGATTTAGCGATTTGACTGATTAGGTTTAAATTATTAGTATTAATAATGCTTATAGATAGTAAGGTGGGTTCCTCTTGTTATAATTTGATAACTGGCCTGGCTTATGCTATTGCTTATCTTAGAATTTTAAGTAGAACTTCTGTATTTCTGATTTGCTAGTATTTGGATAACAAGACACGAGTGAAAATCATATGAACTTGATGATAATGTGGAAAATTGTTATGTTACAGAATGCCCAGCTGCGGTAAGACCGTGACCCCAGCTTGCTCCACGATGGGATCTCCGGGAACATTACACAGAGGAATCTTAACTGAGGTAAATTATTTGAGTTCATTTTAAAAAGTATGAATCATGTATCGTCTTGCAACATATTCACATTGTATATCATAGCTTATTATTGAACCGTACACATCATAAACATGAGTCGTCCGAAGTGCGGCGGCCGCAAGTTGTATCGCCGCCTCGATAGCTGCGTCTATTATACATCTTTCCTTCGCGTCCGAGTGTGTGTGACGTCGCTCGGCTCTGCAAGCCGTCCAGCGGAGTGCGACCCCTCTTCCTGTATTCCGTCCGTCCAGCATCCCCCCCGGGGCGCGCACGGCGCGGGGCGCGGCGGCTCTGCCCCGGCTGGTGATGGCTCGTACATATTTCTGCAATTGATTAGGCGGGGGCGGTTGCCATGGCGACTGCACTCCCCGCGCCCCGCGCCCCCCGCCTCATCGTGAGCCGCGACTCGCGTTCATATTGCAATTTTCTTTATGAGATACGAGCTATCTTTTATGTCGCTCGTGTTATTGTCTATGTGGAGATATGTAATTATTGTCGACGATTCATTCGTTCGGACTTACCTACGCTTTACAAGGAATAAGATGTTAATTAAATTTTAGCATTGAAATTAAAAATGGGACGTGCCATTCCAGCCCTGAAGAACATGATGTCAAAAACAATCGAAAGCAACTGCATGGCTGATGCAATAATATACTTTTGAATGCAATCATTTGTTCTATGTCAAGTGTAGCAACGCTGTGTGCGGCTCTACCTGATGACCCTATCTGACTTGCTACTTTTATCAGTAATCGTAGCAGCTGTTTATTGTGGACAAACATATGAAGTTCTAAAGCACAAGTAGTGCATTATAATGCATAAGGTCCCTGCCGATGTATGTACATTACTCCTCCGGGTCTAGGAGCAGGACACGTGCTCCAGCTGGGGAGCTAGGAATGTGCTCCATATTGGCGATCCGTTAAACAGTTAATAACGAGCCGTTTAATAAAGCTCGGGGAATGGCCGAGGAAAGCGAGGGGAGAGGGACGGGAGAGGGGGAGGGGGAGGGGGAGGGGTTGTGCTGTAAACTGCACTGAAATTTATTATTATTGCACTTTAAGAAGGTATTACGTCGCCCCGCTCATGCCTGACACCATTATCTCTTTACACCATAAAACTATGCATTTCAAAGGAAAAATATTGTAATAACTTTAGTAATAAAAATTTTGTAGAGACTAGAAGATTGTGTACTTATTGTACAGTTCAGCACCATTCCAGCAGAAACTATAGGTTACGTCGTTACAATAAGCATTCCTAACTATTGTCGCTTTATTATCATTAGAAAATAGATACCTTTATTACAATAGCACATGTTGGTCGTCAGGTACATCTAATAATAAATAAATAATTCTTTTATTATTGGAAAACATGAACAGATGTAAAGTAAAACAATAAATATGAGATATCCCTACATAATTCTTTCCGTCTTCAGGCTAAATATAGTAGATAATCAACTCTAAAAATACATCGAATCTTCGAGGAAGTTAACGAGTACTAAAATAATATTGTGAGAGATATATCTTGTATCTGAATCGGCGAGTCAACAGCACACACGAAGAAAATCAACATTGTAAAAATACGACTCGTCTGGCTTAAAAGGAATGCGCTTCAACTGTTGCGAGTCCACTCGGACACATTCGCGCCCCCACGCGAGCCGATCGATCGCCATACATTATGCATGCACTGCAGATTGCACCCCATTGCACCCTATTGCACCCTACGCGCACGTCGCCGCTATCTGCATAAGCTGATGAGGCTCATCACTGGGGAGAGACAATGTTATGTAATGGGGTTCGTGGGTGTACGGTGTGCCGTGTGCCGTGTGCCGTTTGCGAGTCGTGCTCTCACGAGAAACTTCACCGCTTACTTTAGCTTGGATATTAATGTATTCTGAAAGCAAGACTTGGATAAAGTAGGAACCTAATCATCATAAAACTCTGCGATTTGATTTTCGGTCTGTAAGTACAAGATTTATTAATGATTGTCCAAAATTTGTAATTGCTTCACCACTGCTATTAACTGATATGGAAAAGAAGGATGTTCTCGATTTGTTAGTTTTTTTTAATGTTTGTTACCTACTTCAGGGCTCCGTGTCTTTGCCTGTAAATATGCGGATATCATAATTATGTATCATGTGGACTGCAGGTCATAGTCAAAAAGTTTAAATGGTTTCTGTTTATTTGATACTAATCAATAAATTCGCTAAATATGTCGCTGATTTGGTAGAAATTGAAAATGATAATGGAGGATGCAATGAGTCAATTTGATCTGATCGTATGCTATAGTACAAGTAGCGTGCCGAAATGCACCAACAAGTGATGACCTAATTTGAATACTATATAGGAAGGTTTTAACAACTTATTCGTTACGAGCTGTGACTTCATCCATCACCCTACGAATTAATTACCGTACCTACTGCTCAAAGCCCTTCCCACGTTTGGCTACAATTAAAGCGAACAAGCAAGACCCTAATGAGTCCAGCATCACGGGCCGTCTGACATCGGAGCTCATTGCATACTTCCACGGGGAGATTGGTGCTGCCCCCCCCCCCTTCCCACCGCCCCGCGCACCCCCGCACCCCCCGCACCCCCTCGTCACGTAATTAAGCCTGTGCGACACTTGGCTCCTCGTTACCGTAGGTCCGGACCCAGCGTTATCAATAAGACGTCCTACGCGACAACTGATACGGAGCCGCTCTGTGTACACAGAGGAGTCGTTGTCACTAATTCAGAATTATTATTGGACCAATTATAGGCTGTCTTGCTATTTATAGAGGCATTAACAATAAACGTGAAATGGCTTAACGTGACAGACAAGTAGTGATAAAGGTTAAAACATTACATACCTAAATTATATTGTAGATATAGACATTGTAGACTTCTGTAAATTAGGTAAAAGTAGCGAGGAACGCAATCACATTTTAATTTAAAACATATAAAATTATACAGGCAAACTACAAATCACATTAATAAACGTACAGTCGACGACTAATCCGCGCGACACCGTTTAAAGCTGTCTCACACCCGAACACTGAATACGGATTTAAAACTGTCATTATAATAAGTAATCAGGCGCCCTGGGCTCGATACAAGGAATCAATTTAGGCGGGGCGAGGGTGCAATAATTAGGCGCGCGGATTAGCCTCCGGCGAGGAAATTGACTTGAAACCCGATGGCTTCCTTGCCTCCTATTTTAGAAGGCAATCGGCGAGGTGATTAAGCCCGGAGCCAATTAATGAGAGGCAGTAAAGGTGAGGCATGGCCATGTCGCGGTGTCGCCTCTCACGTGCACCTTATTTGCGGTTGTTTTCGGTGAAATCACTTGGAAAATGTAACGCAATCACTAAATTAAAGTACGTAGTTAATAAAATATTAGAACTATGTAAGTACATAATTTTGAACGTTATGGCTCAAGATAGTAGCCCTTCGATTTTTATTGTTTACTAGCTGACCCGGCAAACTTTGTACCACCTATCAATCTCTCCCTCTCCCTCTCCATATTATGAGACATCTCACAACTTCCATGGCTTTGATAGAATAGAAATGAAGTAAACTGTTAATAAACATTACAGCCAATAGCCGTGCCACTGATGAGATCAGGTCATCTCGCATCGATAATTATCTAAATTAAGGTTCAGTGTAATAGTCGAAATTGCCAAATGCGCGTTGAATTCAAATAACTTTATAATATGCTGCAGACTTGCCATGTACACGTACACAAAGCAAAAGAGATAGGTATGTAAGGCATGAGTCTAAAACCTGCAATGTTTAATATTATCACAAAATATCCTTACGACTTTTTTTCTCACCATGCTTTAATTAATCTGTAATGCGCATATAAGTATGTAGTTACTACTTAAAAAACAAGTGCGACTTTTTTAAGACCATAGACTTCTTATAGGTTTTCCTGTAATATATAACTAAAGAACTATTGGAACGAAGTTCCTTATCGCGCGTTGTGAAAGGGGGCTAGACGGAAAATTACGACACTTTTTGATTTTACGAATAACGACACTTTTTTTGAAGTGATTCAGTAAGTTTCACGCTAGCGTGATTCAGAAAGTTTTACAGAGATGGCGCTGTACAACAAAACAATACTTAATCGAAAGGAACTTCATTCCATCCGGGTGTCCCTTGACACGTCTCATGTTTTTTTTAAACTATCCATTGTAGAATTATAACAAAAATGTATTTGAGTTCCTTACAATAAACACTTTCATTTGGCATGCCACACGATACGGTTTGAAAAACAGTTCTTTTTAATTTTAAATTCGTTTTCATCATATCTTCGTGTCGTATCGTTTCTTCATATCTTTGGCTCACAAAATACATGAGTACCAAATTTCAACTCATTTGGTCCAGTAGTTTCGGAGAAAATTGGATGTGAATGGCGGTCACCCAGACGCATGAGTGATCCTATAAGGGTTCCGTTTTTCGTTTGGAAACCTAAAAATAGAGATGCCTTCTTGTATCGTATTTATAGGCTCCCGTAAGAGTGGAGCACAAGCCACAGTAATCGTTCTCCCGGCCCGTGTATATCAGCACAATCGGCAACTCGGCTCCGATTGAAAATATTTCGTCGCTAACGACGCTGGTACGTCACCGCGGCCGCCGCCACGACCAAGTTTATTGCGATCGCTCGTGGCAATTGCAACCGACTTACTTTGGGCTAACTAATGGCCTCTAAATTCGCACAGGAAGAAGA
Organism: Thymelicus lineola; assembly: GCA_963932265.1. Classification (NCBI taxonomy): domain Eukaryota; kingdom Metazoa; phylum Arthropoda; class Insecta; order Lepidoptera; family Hesperiidae; genus Thymelicus; species Thymelicus lineola. The sequence continues at coordinate 17,944,770 of OZ010690.1, forward strand.
AAATTTAACTGTGCTTGATAAACCTCATTCCGTAACCTAATCTAAGGCTGTTTATGATCTTTTGAAGGCTTTACAAGCAATTTAAATCATTGGTGGAAAAAGCAGACGGAGAAAGCGACGAAACCATTAGTGAAACAGGATGGTAGTCAAGTGTATTTTATAAAAAAGATAGCCACCGGAACTTTCTACTGTAAATGACTATCCGTCCGCAATGAAATTTATCTGTATCATTCTGTAAGAAATAAGATAGATTTGGTATGTGACGAATGATCTGGATTGTCACGTTACAAATACCACAGAAGACATAATAGCTAAAATACAAGGTATAAGTATAATATGTATTTATCACGAAATAATAAATAAATTACAGTAAAACAATTCAAAGCTTTCACTTTTTTATTTCGCTATAACGAGGTTTGGTTGTGTAACAGAATCGGGGGAAATCAAAGCAATTCTAGGTAGATATACAAGAGGCCAAAAGGCCGCTGTGTGAACAAAGACCGGCGCAGAACATACGAGGGCGTTCGACGGGGCTCGGGACACGGCCCGGAGCCCCGGTACGGTGGTGCGGTCTCGGAATGCAATATAGCCGCGGCGCACCGGCCGTGTAATCGCCGCACGATTTGTCCGACTGTCGCACTCTCAACGTTTATATTAAATACCTTCAAACACTTGCTGGAACAATCAAAGAAAAGACAGTCACGCGTTCAAGGAGCCTTAGAAGTTACAATCCACCTGGAAAGTTGTCGCGTAAGGACGTAGAAATAAGATACAAGTGGTGACCCCGCCAATAAGGTTGATTCGATGTTAAAAAGAAATGTTTAATGCCTTTCTCGGTAACATTCACTTAAAACAAAATTAATGCTAAATTTTACTGACCACCCTTAGGAACATCCAATTATTTAATAGGACGAGAAAAACTATTTAGTTATAGTGCTAAAATTCGTATGTATAAATGTATCTTTAAATGCTACGTGTGTAGCTTTTCCATTATACTGAATTCAAATGAAATCTTCGTTGTAAACAAGATTGCTTTTATAAAATCTCCGTGAAAATACCTAAACAGAAAACAAAGCCGCAATAGAGAAAGGAGAAAAATTTTAAAAGCTATACAAATGTAGGTCTGTCCGTGTCCGTGGCGCGGCGCATTCCGCCAGCCAATATTATACGGCCCTAGTTAGCGCGCACTGATATTAAGAATTCCACATGGCACAGAGCACGCCACGGACACAGAGCTTCGCGCTTTATGTTGAGACACCTGACGGCCTATTTAGGAATGCTTTCGAAGGATTTCCTTGCTTAAACTGGTACCAGGTCACAATTTCGTAACTCTCGGAGGTCCTACAAAATTCGTATTAAAAGGTTCCCTGTTCCTACTTTCCCTAAGGGGCTCGAACTGACTCTACAGCTTACAAAGTAAGCAATCGAATTTTTATAGTCCCATTTATGGTTTGTATTGTAACCACGAAACGTGTAATCCACGGCTCATACTGATTTTGGGTGGCAAAGACCTTATCTCACTAGTATACACTTGCTAGGTGAATCGTCTGCTTGTATAAAAAAAGGTTACCTATAAGTGCTCGACGAATTTAAGTTTGTGTATGTATGACTTTCAAAAAGTGCTTGTAAAACAACCAATTTTGATTAAATATTTGAATTTTGGATTTTAGTGATGAGCTACTCTTAAAAGATATCTCTGGGTGTGCGCGGTACTCTGTGCACCGAGATTGGAGCGAACGGCACAAAGTTGGTAATTGAAAAATCTTTGCAGTCCACCCCCTCCCCGCCCCGCCCCGCGTCCGCCCCAGACCTCAAATTAAACTGCGCTACAATCCCACATGTACCATCACAATGCCACACCGCCGCCACCGCACGCGACATCTTTATGCAACTTTCAACGTTCATGTTCTTCATAGAAAAATAAAAATTATAGAGCAGCAACGTATTGTGCAGCTTTTTTCCTTTAACCAAGTTAATAATTATCATTTAAAGTGAAGGATCTCGCTCCCATTACGCTTGAATTACTTATCTGCTATCTGTCCACAATTCCCCTCGTGAAGGGTCCACTAAGTTGCAATTTTATCGTAATGATAACTCATAACCGTCCTACTGAGCTCAGGTCTCATCGCGCTTTGAAAAGTCATATGTAATTTTTCACTACGCTGGCCTGGTAAACCTTAAGTACTGGAGTGGAGACCTTGGAAAATTACAGTGCTAATTGTATTATAATCTTCTAATAATAATATGAATGACGAGGACTACCTTCTAATCACTAGTGTTAGCGTGCTCTCTATTATTACAGTGTAAGGTACCACTTGAGACTATTATTTTGAACTATTGTGAATATAAGTATGATATTGACTAAACTGTACAACTATCATCAGTCGCCACTTGGTGGCGCTAGTGAGCATATTGACGACATTGATGTCGACGTTAGAGCATGGAACTCGGGAATCGGCATTCGCCATTCGACAGTCGACCTGAACGGTCGCATGAAAACCCGAGGCAAAACGTATTTAAGGTCTATGATTTTAGTGATAATTTATTTTGTGATGAGTGTAATGGAAGTGCAATTAAAATAATTGTGGAATATCGTCGTTTTATTGGGCCGAGCTCTACAAGTCAGAAGCCGGGATGAACAGATAGAAGAATCTCTTGCCACGCCCCAAAGAGATAAAAACGTGAGTATTTTATTTTCTTCCTGATGACACGTGTTGAATTTGGGAAAATGGAGAACTAAGTGAAGTATCTTTTGAAGGATAAACCTCTAGCCACGCCCCAAAGAGGTGAGGTAAAGTAAAAACGTGAGTAATTTTTTTTTTCTCTACTACCTGATGACACATGCCGAATTAGAAAAATGAAGAACTGAAATGATTTTTTCTAATTTGCGCTTGCTCTTCACTTTTCGTTCGAGAACGGAATTGAATTGAAAGACTAAAGATTTTATTGTGTGCAGCTGATCATCTATACTAATACTTTAAAGAGAAAGGATTTGATTGTATGTTTGCATTGAATAGGCCCCGAAACTACCGAACCGATTTAAAAAATTCTTTCACTGTTGGGAAGCTACACTGTGAGTATCCCCGAGTGACATAGGCCATATTTTTTTTACTATTTTTCCCGAAACGAAGCGAGGGTGATTTCCTAGCATTATATTTAAAAAGAAAAACAACGAACATCATGAAAAGTGTACTAAACAAATGCTAGAGCATTTAATAAAGAAAGAAAAGTAATAAAAGATCCAGCTTATTAAGTAACCATTATTAGCTAGAACTGATAATGCAAAATCCTATTTTTTATTATTAGCTACTGAATCAATGCATCAAAATTGAATAATAAACGAACTGTGAAACTTGCATCCGAAATATTGCCCCGATAAGACGTGGCGTTCTATAAAGAGTATTATGTCTCCTTCACTCGATGGCCAGCAATGCACTTGAGTTCCCTCCATGTTTCGCGGAAACACCAATTACCTTCTTAATAGTTGAGTAAATACTGTGACAGTTCTCCATAAAGTTCTCAAAGGTGTGTGAAGTCTACCAATCCGCACTTGGCCAGCGTGGTACACTATGGCCTGTACCCCTCACATTGTGAGAGGAGACCCCGAGCGCAGCAGTAGGACAATTATGGGTTGTTGCTTTGCTAGATACTGTGATGCAATGTAAGTAAGAATATATTGGGAGCCAAAAATTAAATAAAACATCAGGAGATATTACTTACAGGATTTTTATTACTTGAGTAAGTACATAAATGTTTCAGTGATTGCTTAGAATATCGCAACATTACGTTGGTCTAGCCACCAGTTGTGCATTGAGATGATTTGAAGGTAACGCAGAACCGAACTTTACCATTTCATTTAATTTGATCCTGTAGCTATATTAATTTACTTTTTCAATATGTAAAACTATGCACCTAAAGAGGTCACCGAATACACTAGTACGAGTATGGTAGTTTCAACTTGTTGATACTCTGACGAGGTGGACGTGATGGTATCACAAGATGGACAATGGAATTATTCTGCCATTATTGCAAGTCTCTTCGACTTTGAGATCGTATTGCTTTATTTTGGTGAGCTCTTATCCATATAATATAAAACACAAAAATGCTTGTACGGATGTTTTCTATATACTTTGAAACCACCCGTCTGATGTGCCCCAAACTGATTTAATTTGAAACGCAGTAATGTGAAGATGGTTTACGACTAAAACAATCCTTTAGGCACATTTTTGATTTTCGACTTTGCATAATTGCAACATTTTAGCCAAGTGGAATACGCTGTGTATCCGCTAGTTTCTCATAATTGTCGTATATGAAATCACAATATACCCACCAATATACCAAATCCGAAGATGAACATACAGATATTTACACAAAAATATTTTGCTGTTATCAAATAACCTTTCCGAATTTCTGATGGATAAATAAAAAAAATAAAAACTGATATATATATACATGAATAAATGATTTTGAATTGAATTTTTGAATGTTGATGCTACTCCGTGATGGGTCTTTTTGATTTTATGTACAATAGACAAGCTCTATTTTACTTAAAATATATCCAAAAAAATAAATATAGAAATCTCGTGTCACGGTGTTTGTGGCGTGTTCTCACTCCTTCGAAACTGTTCGACCGATTTTTTATGACGAATAAGACATGTCAGATATACATTTATGATAATAAATGAGGTATAATTTTACCACAATTAGTGTACCCTCATACTGAAATTTTAGTGAGTTCAAACTTAATTCGAGTTCCATACTTACACGTGAATTTGGTTACGGCAGCAAAGGGTAAAATCAATCATAGAAATACACTTTTATAGCATTATTGTAATAGAACTACTAAAGCGGAAAGAGTGTGTTGTTGAGCCAAGTTTGAGAATGGCAATTATTTTATGCGTGTGAAGCGAGATATCATAATTTAATGTTTTAAAACTAAAGATCTGTTATTATCATGTTATATTATATCATGACCGATAGAAGTTATGTCATCTGACATATCTGTTATATTAGGAATGTTAATATACAGTCACGATAACCAAGTGCTTGTGCCGTATGAATCGCGTTTCAGATCAATTGGACACTGGGAAGTGAGTCAAGTTAACTTACAGGATTTGATTAGACACCGGATATTTGAAATGAAATGAAAGAAAAATAACGGGTTGTTGAGGTAAACCATGTAGTACTATTATCTATTCTATGGTAAGACATTTGTTTTGGTAATTTTTGTTAGCAAGCGGGTGACTCGTTTAGATCATGTACTATTCTTCAAATTACAGCAAGTCAAGAGGATTATTAGAGATTATTTCTTGTGGTATCTGTTTGATTTAAGTAACTATTGTTGCTGTCGGTTATCATAAAGGCACATTAGCGTAAAGGTAGGTACATTACAGAATAAGATGCAATGAATGCACACTCAGATGACTACTCGATAAATGCGGTTATCATAATGGCTTCTGTACGTTGCACACCAAATATGAGCTTAGATGGCTACTCCGGAATTTTTTGGTGATTCCCGTTTGATGTTACAAGTATTGTTATTATAGCGTTTAGTTATGGTGATTGTTATCCCGCCCACTCTACAGCAGTACAATTTGTATAATTGAAGTTAACGGACTACTCGACGAATTCAAACAACTGGAAAGTGACAGTGACTGACAATAACTAAACTATGTATTATGATTACAGATTTCTTTGTGACATTGCCGGACTGCGGTCGGGATTCTACGGTAATTGATAAACATAATGTATTTGTGAGATACCGCGTACTAACATGTGAATTTGATTACGCAGCCTGATCACATCCCTATGTGCGTACATTGCTCTTCCAAGGAGGTACAAGGTAATGTCTTTACTTTACTTTTATTAGTGATGTTTGATAATGCTACATACTCATGGCACCACAGTTATGGCATAGACCGATTCACTGAGACTGTCGGGCAAACTGTTAGAGACACAGAAATGAGGTTTAGACATTGCAATAATTGTTGAATGTGATGGGTATCTCCGAGGATTATATCTTACATTTGGGGTTTGATGTGTCTGATGTAAGACACCAAACTATTATATTTATTACTGCAAAGAATGGGACATCTATGTGTGTGGTGTGTGATCGACGAGTGTCTCTGCTATGAAACTTTGAGGCATCAAACAGGCTTCAAAGCCAAAGTGAATAGAATGGAAATACGCAACATCCGTTAATATTAGATATATTAACAAACTATATAGATTTATTTGATGATGATAAATTATTTAGTGTCTTGCAGTCGAAGAGGGAATTCATCATAGGAGTATCCATGTCTAGGTACTCCATATTATGGAAATAATGTCATATTGATATCCTTTTCCTTGGAATGCGATAATAAAAGAGGAGGTGAGGAGTTTCTTTACGCTTTTCTTCTCCTCCACGACACAGCACTTTTCCGAAAAGAAAAAAAAAAATGACGTGCGTAAGTGTATCAGTGATACGAATAAAATATTTTGACTTTTGACTTTGAAAACCTGGTCAATTAATATTCTTGACTACTTATCGGGCTATGACTACCCCGGTAGATAGATGGGTTTAGTACAGATTTGCTTACAGAAGTTTAGGGTTATTTTTCCCTTTAATGAAGCGATTATTCAAAGGAGTGATGAATATTGACGTGAACCATGTTAATGGATTGATTTGATGTATGTATTGCGCTATTGGGGTTAGTTTTTTACGAGCATTGAAACTACTGGAATTTTAAGATTTTATTTATTTATTGATATTATTATACAAACAAGAGTACGTAGGTACCACTGTACCAGAAACATTTTATCTGAAAAATAGATTTCTTTTATTACATAAATGTCCACTTATTCTTAATCTCCAGAGTATGAAGAATAAATTAGAGGAATATACTATTGATTTTTAGTTGCTTTATTTCTGCGACAAAAGACGTTGCTGGATACTGGATTGACAGAATATAGTTTAACACATATACTCTGATTCTTCAATAATAACGTTACGATACTATATCATGGAGTCCTTATGACTTCTGCCTATTTGCGTTAGTGTATGAATCCACACTTATACAGTATTTATAAGTTTCAGATCGAATACATACATCAGATCAGGAGGTTCAGAGACAACACTGATGAAACCACGATTCTGACAAAATTCGATGAACAACTCTTGGATGAAGCACCTGACGAACGGCGGGCACCAGAAAACTGGTGAAGAATATGCAGGAGGTGAATTGAATCGAGTTGAATCGAATCGAGCTGGATCGAATCGAGTTGAATTGAATCGAATTGAATGAAATCGAGTTAAATCGATACGAGTTGAATCGAATCGAGTTGATTCGGATCGAGTTGAATTGAAACGAATAGAATCGAATCTAGTTGAATCGAATCGAGGTGAATCGAATCGAGTTGAAACGAAGCTAATCGAAATGAACCTAATTGAAATCAAGTGAATTGAAATGCATCTATTGAATTGCATTAATTAAAATGGATATCAATGAATGATATAATTTGAAATTAAATGATGAAGCAATGAAATGAGATAATACTATATGAGACAAGACTATATGAGACAAGACTAATATAGTGAGACAAGACTATATGAGACAAGACTAATATAGTGAGACAAGACTATATGAGACAAGACTATATGAGACAAGACTATATGAGACAATACTATATGAGACAAGACTATATGAGACAAGACGACATAAGACAAGACGACAAGAGACAAGACGATATGAGACAAGACGACATGAGACAAGACGACAAGAGACAAGACGATATGACTAATATTATTCAGGACTATGGAAAACAGACAATATTTGATGAAATGATACATTAATTGACACCACCGGAGAGCTAGAGCAACGGTCGTGAGAGAACTGATACGTTTCGGCGGTGAGCTTGAGCAACGACCGATGCGTGTGCGATATCACCACGGTGATGATATGGTTCACTGAATTCCTCAGACGATGAGCAAGAGCAACGTCTGAGGTGCTGCCAAAATGACAGTCCGAGCGATGAGCTTGAGCAACGGTCGGGTTTAGTGAACCAAGTGGAAAAGCTTGGTCGTGACTGACGGTGTGGTGAGCTTGAGCGACACTCCTCATCACGGCCAAGTATGAATTGAGAGATGGATCTGATCAGAGAAGAAAACCAAGTAAGGAACATGACTGACGCATGAAGCCGTGCCACGCGGCAAGGTAGCTGGCGATTTGAATACGTACCGCAACCGTAAAGGTTTGATAGTAGATAATAATTATAGAAATTTAATCATTACTGTTTGGAGCATATATGTGAATAGTTTCGGTGTGATCATTGATTCATGTAACAAGTTTGATATATTCGTAGTAACACACAACTTTCATTTAAATAGTTTAATGTAAATGCTTAATTTCCGGGATATGGTTAGTTTAAAAGCATAGTATAATACAATGATATTACATTATAATTAATATATTATTAGTATGACGTAAAAGTATTCCGATCAACTTTTTGCTTGTTTGATAGAAAAATTTAAATATTGTTATTTCCCATTATTCAGATATTGACTATAATTCTCATTTAAAATTTACATTCCAGTAAGAACTATCATAATTAATAAATCTGAACATTATGTAGATCTTTACGATGAAAGTCATTAAGATGAAAGTATAAAGTACCAAGTATCGAAATAACAATTGTAATA